>JAJIBD010009273.1:0-18227 GCA_021461705.1 Cryptotis parvus
CGGCCTCTGACATGGGCAAGACCTCAGAGGGCAGCACACAGGCCTGCATGTGGGCACCTGGCTTTGCGCCACGGCACTGTGGGGCGACCCCTGAGCATAACGCTCCTTCCAAGCCCCTCTCCTCCCCATCTCCCCGGCCCTGCACCCACCCTAGGAGCCCTGCTCACCAGAGCAGGGACTGGCTCTCCGAAAGCAGAAATCTGTTTCTCTGGAGAGCTGTAGGCGTGGTCGGCCATGGCAGCAGGGCACGGGAGCAGCTGCGGGGCTGTGGTGACCCTCTTTGATGGGCAGCCCGTTAAGCAACTGCATCAAATGACTCCTGGTTCATTCTTCAGTGCCGGGGCGGCTGTGGGAGAGACCCGTAGGACCAGGCAGGGGCGCCCAGGTGAACCTTGCCAGGCGTTTCCTGAGAAGAGTGTCATGAAGAGAGGGCTCACGTCCGAGCAGAGTAATGGCTCAGCTTCCTGAGGAGCACATATTTGGGGGGCCAGTCACAGACACAGGAAGTCGCCTCCTCCCAGAGAATCTCTCTTCAGGCTTCATGCCTGACTAGCCCATGATCTAGCTGAAGTGACGTGTCCATAAGAATATTATGTCACACCTAGCATCAGCCCTGTGGGCTGGTGTGGTCCAAATATGTGCCACATATTTGTGGCCTAAACATAAAATGATATGTTTATTAAACATCCATTGCACTGCGGCAAAGATACAGCACAGAGCGTGTTTAAATAAGGATAATCTTCAATTATTTTTTGTTTGGTCCCTCACTGGGCAGTGCGTGGGGCTGTTCTTGGCTCTGTGCTTGGGGCTGTGGATCACTCTTGGCAGTGCTTGCGGCGTGGGCCATGCAGCGCTGGGGATTGGATCTCTTGTATGTAAAGCGGGAGCTCTATCCATGAAATGTTTAATACAACGAAGCATGATTACAAAAATCTTTTGAACCATCTATATGTGTACTTGTTCTTATAGCAGTCTTTAAACCAGGTTCCTGGACTCTAAGGCGAATGATGCCATTCTCTTTAGGGGAGGGGAGAGGTTGGGCCACCCAAGTCTGTTTTCGGGACTTATTCCTGGCTCTGTGCTCACCCCTGCTGGTACTGTGGTACTGGGAGGCCATTCATAGTGCTGGAGATGAAACGGGGGGTTGGTCTCATGCAAGGCACGTATCTTAATCCTTGTCTAGCTCTTGGCCTGAGTAATATTTACAAGGTTTTCTTTCATTTTTCATTTTTGGTTTTGGGGGCCCCACCCAGTGGTTCTCAGGGCTGACTCCTGACTCTGCACTTAGGAATCACTCCTGGAAGTGCCCAGGAACTGCACGGGGTGCCAGGGATCGAACCCAGGTCGGCTGGGTGCCAGACAAGCAATATACCCTGTCCTTATTTATATAATTTTCTTATGTAAAGAGGCAGAATTTCAAATTAACTAAGGTTTATGACTTGACAAGTTTTCAGAGAAAACTTGAAAAATATTTTTTTGGAAGTTTTTGAAAAATAACTGGTGACTATTTTTGATACAGCAGAGCCTGGCAAGCTACCCGTGTCGTATTTGATATGCCAAATACCAGTGACAATTTAGGCCTCATTTTCATGACCTGATGGAATGGTTTGAGGCTCTTTATGTTCCTGGAGCAAGCAGATGCCCTTGGGCTCTACTAGCATGAGACAGGACATATGGAGATGTTGCTGGTGCCCTTTCGAGCAAATCGATGATGAACAGGAAGACAATGACAGTGACTATTTTTGAAAAATTTTAAAAAATTGTCTGATACTTCATGTGTAAACAGATATTTTAACATTAAATATGTTAGTATGTGCTTTTGGAAAAATAACTTTCAGGGGCCAGAGAGATAATATAGTGGGAAAGGTAACTGCCTCGGCGCAGTTGACAGGGTTTGATCCCCGGCATCCCATATGGTCCCCAAGTACCACCAGGAGTCATGCCCGAGTGCAGAGCCAGGAGTAATTCCTGGGCATCACTGGGTGTGACCTAACAAGAAAAAAACAAATAGAAAAGTAACTTTACAGAGACTATTTCAAAATCACATACTAGGAACTATTTCTGTGTGTGTGTGTGTGTGTGTGTGTGTGTGTGTGTGTGTGTGTAACTGTGATTGATGTGTGTTACTTTAAAGTTTCTCCTTATTTTGCCGCTTGAAAAGGAAACAGAGATTTCTGAATGGCTTAAAATGTTCCTAATTAAATTTCTTTTTTTCTTTTTTTTTCTAATTAAATTTCTAGGTTTCCAGACCATTTCTCAAACCTATGAAAGTAGAATAGCCTTTGATCAGTCTGCAACAACTAATGGCTATTAGAATGCATTAAAATTTGCCAGCTGAATTTCAACAAAAATAAAAAAAAACTGTAATTGCTGAATGAGACTCACAAATGAATATGTAATTGTATAAGCAGAGCTAATGATATCTTTCTTCCAGTTGGCTTTACCCATCACTGTGAGATGCCTTTTTCAGCTAAAGCACTCATCAAAAGCAAGTAATGAAATAAGAGAAACTTAAAACCAGACTTAAAACCAGACCCTCACATTACTGTACCAGAAGCATGAAGCTGTTAAGTATGTATATTTAAATAGAAATATTAAAAACCACTTTACTTTCTAAAATGTTATTGGTATCACATTTAATGACCTAGTCTTCAGGAAACAATTTTTGTGCCCTTCATAAAGCAGAGCCTTATTTTTGAAAGCCTACTACTAGCAACGAAGGATTAAAAGTGTGACCGCCTCTATTCCAGCCAATGCGCCCATTCTCCTGACACTTTCTCCGCCTCACCTTCTGCTCCCACCTTCCTCCAGTTCCCTCCCTTCTGGCTCCAGGGAACTGGCAAGGCTTATGACTTGAATCCAGGTTTTCAAAATCAGATAACACAAGGTTTTCTATGCTCAAATTCAATGTGTTATCTAAGAGCTTAGGTCTAGAGAGACTCCAAGGTCGTCAGTAATCACATTATATTTAGTGCAGGGGATCGAACCCAGGCACACACTCCCCACGGGCCATGCTACCTTCTTGGCCAGCATCACTATTTTTTATGGTTTTGTTTTTCTTTCTAGTTTTGAGGCCACACCAAGTCATGCTCAGGGCTTATTCCTGATTCTGCATTCAGGGATTGCTCCTGCAGGCTCGGGGACCACATGGGGTGCTAGAGATCCAACCCAGGTTGACCGGATGCAAAGCAAATGTCCCACCCCTATACTATCTCCCCTGCATCATGGTCCGATGAGTGTTCAAATGTGTGGTTATGGTATAGTTTCAGAAATGACCTTCCAAGACAGAGCAACTTGTAATGTTGGTCAATGATTAACCGAATGACTGCGGACCAGCAAACACGGTTCCCAGAGGAGCTGAGCAAGCTTTTCCTCCAGGACTGGACTCTGGCTGCCCTTGTGCCATAAAGGAAGTCATCTAACCCTCTGCGGGCCCCGAGAGATGGTATAGGGGGTCAGGCACTTGCTTGACATGCTCCTGACCCAAATTCCATAGCGGGCACCATGTATGGTCTGCCAGGCACCTCCACGGGTCACTCCTGAGCACTGAGTCATAAATAGGCCCTGAGTACTTTTTGTTTCACAAGGCAACAACAACAACAACAACAACATGAAAACAAAAATAGACACCTTGGTTACAGAATCGAAGAAGTCAGAGTGACTGAGGGAACGTCAGAAGCTTGTGTCCCGTGAAGGCCACAGCCTCAGCGTGGTGCTTTCCGCAGCTCCTCCTCCTTGCCTGCCTCTCTGTGGTGCCTGGAAGGCACACAGACTCACAGTGCTCACTGGCATTGAGGGGGCTGTATTGCAGGCGCTGCAGCGGCAGCGTGGGTGACAGCCGTTGCTCTAAAACCATCGTCGGCACTGCAGCCGCTGGGCCTCGCCCTCTGGCCGCTGGGGAGAGGAGCACTGGGTGTGTTCAGACACCTCCAGGCCAGCCTTAGTTTTCATCCTGGGCTCTCCCTTGCCTCGGAGATACCTTGTCTCTGTTATCACAGGTTGAAGGGTTGTGGCCAGCGAGTGTGGCAGAACCGTTTTTCAGGCAACATGTGCCCACCTGGTGTTTCTGTGACCACGTCCTGGTAATTCTCACAACAGTCCCGACGCTTATTTGCTGTTTGATCATACGGTTATCTATGATTGGTGATCTTTGATCTCAACACTGCCATTGCTTTGGGTGGTGGAGCAGAGTAGAGACATGCCTGTGGAAAATGAAAACCTGAACTGATCAACGTGTGACAGTTTGTTCCAATTTCAGATCACTATTCACGCACCTCCCCTTCCCTCACCTTTGAGCTACATTAAAATTAGGCTGACAAATAATCCTGCAGTGGCCTCAAAGTGTCCAAGGAAAGGCAGAGCCGGGCATCTTTTACTTTGGAAGTGAGAAATGACTTGGTTTAGCTAGGAATTCTGTTCCCAAGCCCCGAAAGGCTGAAGGTCAGGGAACCAGAAGGAAGAGAGGAAGGCCACGGATGATAAGAGAAACAGTCTTATTGCTGGTATGGAGAAATGTGGGTGGTCGGCAAAGACGCTCACACCAGCCCCTGCATTCCTCAAGTGAAAGGCTAGTCCAGAGCAGAAGTTCTGGTTGAGTTTGTAAAGGCTGAGTGGGGCAAGGAAGCTGGGGAAGGAACGTCTGAAGAGCAGTTTGGTTTCTAGCAATGTGTGTAACTTAAACACGCAAGTTGAGAATTGGCAAAGGGGATCAGGTGAACCAGAGGTTTCCGAGCAGACTAAGCAGCCTTCCAGTGGGAGAAGAAGGTATCTTGGACTTCGGCTCAAAGGCAGGGGCCCAGGACCGACTCAAAAGAGTCAAGAGACAGACTGACTCATTTGCTAGAAATTAATGCAGGTGGTGACTTGAGGTTAAAGCGTATTTACCGTGCTGCAAATCCGAGGGCTTTAGGGAATGACGTCAAGTGCACTCTGCTGTGCTTCTGAACAGAGACACAAGGCCTGTTTTTAATGGGCAATGACTATTTTTGTTTGCTTGGTTTGGGGCTACACCCAGCATTGCTTAGGATTTCTAATCCTGGCTCTGTGCCCAGGGATCACTCTGGGTGGGGTTCAGGGACCATGAGTAGCTCAAAGCTGGGTCCGCCACACAAGCAAAGTGCCCAACCTGCTGTTCTATACAGACCCTTAATTAATCATTTTAAGCCCATGGTTGAGTCCTACTACTGAAAAGCAAAAGAAACAAAACAGAAACTTTCCAAATATTATTGCGCTATACCAGGAGATAAATGTTTTCACACCTGCTCACAGGACATCCATTCTGCAGCCGATGCACCAAGGTGGCATTTTGATTTTCAAGTTTTATTATTGCCTGAGAGATAGTCCAGTGGGTGCGGCGTGAACCTTGAATGCAGCTGCCCAGGTTCAATCCTTGGCACCCCATAGAGTCTCCTGAGTACAGAGCCAAGATAATTCCCGAGGACCACTAGGGTGTAACTGTCACCCCCCCCCCAAGCAAGCAAACAAACAAGTCTGAGCTCAAGTCCTCTGATTCAAGAAATATATTTTCTTGTTTTGTGGTCTCCAGTGGCGTTCAGGGTTTACTTGACTTACTCCTGGTTTTGCACTCAGGGATCACTCCTGGAGGACTCGGGGGGTCATATGGAGTGATGGGGATTGAAGAAGGTCAGCTGCATGCAAGGCAAATGCCCCCTGATGTCTGTCTGTCTGTCTGTCTGTCTGTCTGTCTGCCTGCCTGCCTGCCTGCCTGCCTGCCCGCCCGCCCACCCTCCTGCCCGCCCCTCCCTCTCCCTCCCTCCCTCCTCTCCTCCTTCCCTCCTTTCCTCCTTCCCTCTCTCCCTCCCTCCCTCCCTCCCTCCCTCCCTCCCTCCCTTCCTCTCTTCCTTCCTTTCTTTTTTGTATTCTGGGTCACACCCAGCAATGCTCAGGAGTTACTCCTGGCTCTGCACTCAGACTTAGTCCTGGGTGTGCTCAGGGAACCATATGGGATGCTGGGGATCATACCCAGGTCAGCTGCATGCAAGGCAAACGCCCTACCGCTGTGCTATTACTCTGGCCCCTGATGTGCTTTTTCTGTCCCCAAAAAATACTTTTTGAGACTGAAGAGATCACTCAGCAGGCACAAGCGAACTCTATCCGCAGCTCTGAGTGGTCCCCTTGGCACCCTCAGAAAATCTGCATGATCCCCTTGACTCTGCCTAAAGCTCTAAGTGGTCCCTTTGGCACCCTTAGAAACCCTTGACTCTGTCCACAGCTGAGTAGTCCCTTGGCACCCTCAGAAACTCTGCATGATCCCCTTGACTCTGCCTATAGCTCTGAGTGGTCCCGTTGGTACCCTCAGAAATGATTCCCAAGTATGGGGGCAGGAGTAGTTCCAGGAACTCTGATGTGAGGCTCTAAAATAAAACAAAACAAAGTAAAAAAAAAAAGAAGAAGAAAAGAAATAGAAAAGAAAACAGGAGCTGCTCTGCCAGGCCAGATGGACAGATGGACACAGGACAGGGGTCCTTCAGATGGGTGTGAGACCTCGAATGCTGCCCGGCTGTTCCACACGGACAAGCCCAGGAGGGGCCGAGCACACCGAAGGTCTCTCCAACCCCAACGGGCCACTTTGGGGGTACCGACTCTTTAAAGGGAGAAGCAGCTGCCAGGCGTGGTGACAACAGCAGGAGAGGGCAAACCGGGCACAGGCTGATGGTCTGACCACACTGCTGCAGAATCACAACCAGACCTCTGGTTGTGATTAATAAATAAAACAAAAAAACCCTGTGTTGGGCTCAGCGGGGTACGGCAGCAGGGTCCCCTGGCACTATTCTCCCCCCCACAGGAACAAGACCACAGGCTGCTCGGTGGTCAGAGGATTCCCTTTATCCCTCCTCCACTCTCCTCTGTCTCTCTTCCCAGTCAAGGCTGCTAGTTAAGCTGTGCCAAAGGTTGGGGGTTGGGAGATGCAAGAGGTGATGGACTTTGATCTTGAAACAATGAGAAGGTGTAAAAGCCCCTCCTTCCTGGTGTAAACTATCAGGAGACCTCCCCTCCAGAGAGAGTCCTGCCCAGGGGCTATAGACCTGTCCAGGACTGAGGGAGAATTCCAGCTAAGGGCATATTGCTTTCTCCTTTCCTTTGCTGTATAGCATTTACTTCTTAATAATATTTCTAGTCGTTTTGTATAAACATAGTAAGGGATACGAACATTTACAAAGGGTGGCTTTTAGTGGGGACATCTCGCTATATATGTATTCCAGACTACAGTCCTCAAGCCAGGTTAATTAATTTAAACTCAACAGGGTCCCAAATCAGTTACTTATCTTTGGGTCAGGACAAAGTTAGTTCCATGACCTTGCTCTTGGCTTATTATCCTGTTTATGACACTCAATCCATCCCATGTTGAGGCCAGGGTAGCTTACTCACAGCTTGCCCTGGGTCCATCAAGTTCTGCAACTGGACCCTTCTTTTTGTGTGTGCAAGGAACTAGAATCAATCTAAGGCAGCTGAGGTTTAAAGTTCAGAAATATGACGGGTGCCCAGGGGTAACTAATTGAGAGTTGATTAACTCCAATTTACATTATAATGCAAATGTATAGCTGTCACTGTCTTCCTGTACAAAAAGACAGTGACAGCTATACATTTGCACTCATAAGAGTTAATTCAGAATTAGTTACCCCTGGGCACCCGTCATACTTCTGAACTTTAAACCCTCAGTTGCCTTCGATTGATTCTAGTTCCTTTCACACCAAAAGAAGAGAACTCTGATGGAAATGGACACTGTGCATTCTGGGAGATGGACACTATGCATTCTGGGAGATGGATGCTGTGCATTCTGGGAGATGGACGCTATGCATTCTGGGATATGAAGTTCTAGTCTGACCTGCAAGACCTCACTGGACACCTTGGACTGGGGTGAGACCAGAAAGGCTTTGCCTCAGGAGTAAGAACCATGAGTTAACTTGACTTAATTTTTTTTTTTTTTGCCTTTTGGGTCACACCCGGCAATACTCAGGGGTTAC
Source organism: Cryptotis parvus (assembly GCA_021461705.1). Lineage (NCBI taxonomy): Eukaryota > Metazoa > Chordata > Mammalia > Eulipotyphla > Soricidae > Cryptotis > Cryptotis parvus. The sequence goes on from JAJIBD010009273.1 coordinate 7,986, forward strand.
TCCTGGTTCTACACTCAGGATTTACTCCTGGCCATGCTCAGGGGACCATATGGGATGCCGGGGAATCGAACACGGGTCGGCCACCTGCAAGGCAAAATGCCCTACCCGTTGTGCTATCGCCTCCAGCCCCAACTTGAGTTAAGAACCAAAATAGATTTCCTCCCTAGCAGAGAATAATACTAGAGTGATACTAGATAATAACACTAGTTTATACACTCAGAGGTGCTCAGGAATCACTTCTTATAGGACTCGGGCTACCATAGGAGGTGAAGGGGAATAACGCAGGGTCAGCTGTGTAAGCCCCTTACCGTAACCTTGTACTGTCTCTCTGGCTCCAGTCCTGTGCCTTATACAGCAATTTTGGGGAGACTAAAGTGGAAGTAATTAGAATGCCTGATACAGAGAAAAGGCAATCAGAAATGACAGAGGAAATATTCAAAGAAATAATGACCACAATTATTTAAACTTAATTATAAATATTTATCTTCCTGACATTCAGGAAGCTTGGGTAACACCAAATAAGATTTGAAAAGAGAGTGAGAGAACTTTATTTGGTATTGGGTCATATCAAGTTGAGATATATAACACATTTATTTGGTATTTGGGTCATATAAAACTGGGAATCAAAGAGAAAGATGAAAAATTAAAAGCAGCTGGTGAGGAGCAGGGAAGATGCATTATTACCTGTTGGACAATACCTGGGAGAGGAGCCACCTCCAGAGAAACAACCGAGCCCAGAGACTGAAACAAGAAAGAGAGAAGCTGAAGACCCAGAAGCCCCCTTCCAGAACAAACACTCTTTGAAAGTGAAAGTGGAGGAACAAGAACAGGGAGAACTAGTCCAGCAGAGCGGGCACTTGCCTTGCATGCAGCTGACCCGGGTTCGATCTCTGGCATCCCATATGGTTCCCTTAGTACCACCAGGAATAATTCCTGAGTGCAGAGCCAGAAGTAATATCTGAAAATATATCATAGAATCCCCCAAGCATCCCATAGAGTCCCCAAGCACCCCTGGAATAATTCCGGAGTGCAGAGCCAGATGTAACCCCTGAGCATCTTGGGGTGTGGCCCCAACACCTTCCCCTTGTCGGGCGCTCCCCGGGTCCCCGACAGTGGCGCGGAAGCGAGTTCCCTTCTACCTCCGAGCCGGCGAGGAATGGATGAACACTCAGGGATCCGATGAGGTTTTAAAAGACTTTACTTATCACAGGTTCAGGCATACAAATCAGCAAAAGGAAAAACCCGATGCTTAGGATTCCAGGCTAGAACCCCAGCCACGTGTAGGCCAAGATGGCGACCACCACGTGTATAACTTCCAAGGGGAAAAAGCGCTTACAAGGCGAGATCCCACCCGGGAAGAAGAAGCCCGGGAGAGCGGGAACCGGCAAGTTTATACCCCCCCCTCCCGCAACTCAGACCTTCCTCCCATTGTTATGGAAAGCAGGGAGGGTCCAATGCCCTCAGGTAACTCCTCCCTGCATCTCACCTAGGGCCTTTACTGTGCTAATGTTTTGAGCCGGGAAGGGAAGGCCTTTGAAATGTAGAGAAGGGGGTTTCTGAGATGGCATGTCACTGTACCAAAGATCAACACCAATGCCAGTTAAATATTTCTCCAAGCCTTCACAAGTCTCCTCTACTTCATTGTAGTTTTATATTTTATCAGGGAGCCATGCTTGTTTGTTTGGAAGCAAACAGCATTTCTCTCTGGTCTAATTACTTAGGTGTCCTTACGTGGCCAGGCTAATATGCTGGTAAGATCTAGCTAGTCCCACGATGATTGTGATAGCATGGGAGAATATTTATACCAGCTAGTACAGCATACATGGTCGGATAAACTGCCACATTTAGACTACCCCCTTATCTACGGAGTGATCTGCGGGAGGCAATCCAGAGCAGATGTAGCGGCCCTTAGGAGTCCTGCAACAACTCCCCTGATTAGTTTACTAATAAAAATTGAAAAGGTAAGAAATATTTAGTAATGTACAGAAAATTAAGATAAGAAAAAACAATTCCAATTGCAAAATGATAATACATGTTACTTTAGGATCCTAACTTGTTTTTGGACCCAAAGCAAAGTTCAAGATAAAGTGTTTTTAGCTGTCTGATTATAACGGACTATAGTTTGCACTATCCATAATTTGTGAGAGTCAATTTGCTATATTTTATGTAAAGTCGGGTGTCTGGAACAAAGTCTGTGGGGCTACTTCTGGGACAGCAATCGGCGGTGATCATATGAGTATGAGTCTTTGGAGAGCAGCGATCAGGAACTCGTTGAATTGTCAGGAACACTGGATTGGGTCTCAGGAACACTGGAACAAGTATCTCGAATTCTGGAACAGGAGTCTTGAGTGCTGGAACAGGTGTCCGGAACATCGGTGTGATATCTTGAACTCTGGAACAGGAGTCTTGAGCGCTGGAGCAGGTGTCTGGAACATCGGTGTGGGCGTCTTGCAGGGCTTCTTCAGCAAGGGAACATTGGCACCAGTAACTGTACCTGTAGCTTAGGCGAGACAAAAACACTTTTCGAGGTTAATCACAAGTAGGGATTTTAAGGCTTTGTAGGGATCCAAGTTTGGGATGGAGAGAAGAATATAAAGAAGCTCCAACATGGGTGGAGCAGGGAAATAAGTATGAGAATTGATGATTTTAAAATTGATAAATCTAGTGGATCAGCAGTGGAGTTGATGAATGTAATAGAGGTTTGTAGTGGTCAGAAATTGAGAAGGTAGTAGTTGAGACATAACATAGACACAACATTAATCACAAACATAATGGTGGCCACCACATGCACACACACACACACATACATTTGATCGATCAATATCTTACAGATGTATATGTGACCCATTTAGGGTGATAAATGGTAACGAGTCAAGCGCTTCATAAATATAAAGCCGGCAAATGATGGTGAGAAAGTGTCTTTTCCTGTGAATAGAGCATTGGGAAAAATTAGTTTTGCAAATTATTAAATTTTTAGCGAGCACTGTTTTAGGAGTCTCGGAGTATTGAGCACTGTAGCGCAGGTTTACTGGATTCGAATATCTCATCCTGTGAACAGAATCATTAGAAAAACAATTTTTCATTGATTTAGCAAACATTTTTGTAATGAGCACTGTGATCAGAGTCCACCCATTTTTCCACCCTTTTTTTTGTAAGAAAGAAAATATTTAGGCTGTAAGGCAAGATATTAGACATGAACCATGATCACAGACTGCAAAACAAGATCATTATTAAAAGGAACCAATCCAGGAAGTTTAAACAGCAACTTGCAATTTAAAATTTAAGACTTTATATTGAAAGAATTAGTTGTTTTCTGATTCTTGGAGAATTCTAGTCTTAACAAGTCGCAGAGGGACCCAGAGTTTCTTGGCAGCGTTATCGTCTGTAGAAATGAAAGCATAGCCTCTTCCCGAATGAGGAGGTGACCTGCAATCCATTTATCATCAATTTTCACCCAGATAGGTGAATTGACTGTTTTTTGAGTTTGCATATCTTCTTGAAAGTGACGTTCAGCCGCCGGTATAGGGATCTCCTTGAGGTATATTTAAGAAGTTTAAGGTGAATAATGTTAAAGATAAAGAATCCATTGGAGGCATGCTTGTTTTTCGTTGCTTTAATAGCTGAGTTTTAAGCGTTCTGTGGGCACGTTCAACTATTCCTTGTCCTTGTGGATTATATGGAATTCCTGTAATATGTTTGATCTGCCATTCCTCCAAAAGGATTTGAAGGTTTTGCTGGTGTAAGCAGGACCATTATCTGTTTTTATGGTATGGGGGAATACCCATGACGGAGAAGCACTGGAGTAAAAATGAACAAACAGATTTAGCTCTTTCAGACGTCATAGGAACAGCCCATATGAACCGGGAATATGTATCGATGACCACATGAAGGAAAGGTTTGTTGGGAAATAAGTTAGTATGAGTTATATCCATCTGCCACAATTGGTTTGTCTGTAAACCTCGAGGATTTGCTCCTGCTACATGAGATGTACAATGTAAAGGAGCACAGACAGGACAGTTGCGGACAATTTGTCTAGCTTGTCTCCATGGGATGCCATGGTGTACATGAAGGCGGCGGGCATTTGTATGTAGAGTCTGGTGCTCTTCCTCAGCTGATTTAAATACTGGTGCTGCCAAAGAGATCTGCTGCTTCGTTTCCTCGAACCATTGGCCCGGGAGTCGGCTGTGAGAACGGATGTGGGAGATGTATATAGGGAATGTTCTATTTCGGAGGAGATCTTGTAGTTTATGGAGCAGCTCCTGAATTATAGGATTATGGGCATTTAAAGAAGCAGTGGCAATTCCAGGAAATAAACCAACTACATATGCAGAATCACTCACCACATTACATGGGCCAGATACATGGGATAGTAAATGTATCAGGGTGGCGAGTTCCACTTGTTGGGCAGATTTATAATTTGTATGCACAGTAGTGGTCAACGAAGGACCTGTAATTCCACCCCTTCCTGATGAGGAGCCATCAATATAATACACTGGAGCATCAGGAATGGGAGAGGAGCGGACAATGGTGGAAATTATAAAAGGTGTCCTTTTCAGAAATTCCCAGGTTTTTCCAGCTGGGTAATGATAAGATATTTCTCCTGAAAAATCTGCTAAAGCTCTCTGAAGGATTTCACTGAGTGGTAAAACAGCTTCAATTTCTTTTTAGGGTCAGGTAGTACAATTACATGGGGATCATGTCCAAGTAATACTTGGGTTCTTGATCTTCCCTTAATTATAAGGTTAGCTATCATCTCAAGGTAAGGTGTAGCAGTACGATTCTGCCTGTTATGTAAGTAAACCCATTCTAACGGTCCAGATAATTGGGCTATAGCAGCAGTTGGAGACTTCGGGAGTGTTGAAGACCAAGAACCATACCTTTTCTCCGGGATTAAATCTGGAGAGGTAAGATTTTTGAAGCCGATTCATGAAAAAAATCTAATTCCTTCTGAGCTTTAGGAGTTAGCTGCCTTGGGCTATTTAAAGCAGGATCACCTTCAAGGGTGTGGAACAGGTTACTGAGCTCACAGTTAGGAATACCAAGGGAGGGGCGCACCCAGTTGATATCCCCAGCAGTTTTTGAAAATCATTCAAGGTTTTGAGCCTTTTCTGACTAATGGAGATCTTTTGAGGACGTACTGTAGTGCGGTCAAGAGCATAGCCCAAATATTCATATGGAGGCTGCATCTGGATTTTCTCCGAGCTACTTGTAAGCCAGCCTCTGGTAAAACTGTCATTACATCATTATATAAATTCTGGAGATCTCTGGAATTATCACAAGCTAGCAGGATATCATCCATGTAGTGGATGATGTATGCACCAGGAAATTTAGCACGAATGGGTCGCAAAACCTCATCAACAAAGTGTTGACACATCGTAGGTGAATTAGTCATTCCCTGGGGCAATACTGTCCACTGAAACCTACGTAAAGGACCTTTATGATTAATGGAAGGGACTGAAAATGCAAACCTTTTCCGATCATCTGGGTGGATAGGTATGCTGTAAAAGCAGTCTTTTAAATCTATGATAATTAGCGGCCAATCCTTAGGAATAGCTGCTGGAGAGGGAGCCCAGGTTGTAGGGCTCCCATGGGGACCATAGTAGAATTTACATTCCCTTAAGTCAATCAGCAAACGCCATTTGCCTGATTTTTTCTGTATTACAAAAACAGGAGAATTCCATTCTGAAAACGTTTCCTCAATATGTCCTAATTTCAGCTGTTCTTCCACTAGATTTGTTAGCGCCTCTAACTTTTTTGGTATTGAGGGGCCACTGTGGTGTCCATATAGGTTTGTCAGACTTCCACTGAATACGGATAGGTAGTGGGCGCTTAACCACAGCGGCCCCAATTAAAAAGGGTTACTCCGGTGTTAGGCTTATTATGGAGAGCTGGAATTGGTGCTCGACGGGAATTGGACGAGGTATGTGGATTACTGCCCCCCCACTGCTCCAGCATGTCTCGACCCCATAAAGTTAAAGGCATAGGGGCTATATAAGGCTGGACCATGGCTACATTCCCTTCAGGGCCAATACACGGCAGCCACCTGGCACTCTGTCGGAGAAGAGAGGAGGAGATATTGCCTACCCCGCTCAGGCTATGGGGCACTTTCTTTAGGGCCCAGTTAGAGGGCCAATACTTGGTGGAGATTATGGATATGTCTGCCCCTGTATCCAACATGCCTTTGAATTTCCTTTTATAAATTTCGATGGGTATAACCGGCCGCTTGGCCTGAGAAATTCTGGCAGTGTACCCAACTAGATAGTTAGCAGGTGGCTGGTGGGCTTGGTTCTGTGTGGCTGCATAACCAACAATGAAGTTGGCAGAATGGTTGGTACTGTTTAAGCCACCAGCTGTAGGGTGTTCGGACTGACTACACGGATCCTCACTCTGATCACTTGATCACTTGAATCCCCGTTACTCATGCGATTTGCTCGGGGCGGCGCCAGTAACATTTCCATTGGACCCTATCACGTGCCAATGTAGCCCAATGGCATCTGGTTGATTCAGGAATATAAATGAACCGCTTTAAAGCAAAACTCTTCCTTTAGGTTCTTTAGGTGACCATCTTGTAGGTGGCGGCCACGTGATCTTTTGACATCCCGTGGGATCCAGTCGGTAACGGCTCTAGTCCAGCGGTTGTCTCCAAATCGCATCCTCAAAAAATAATAATAGTTTAGCAAGTGGTTCCCCTTTTTTAAAAGTCCATTTGGTTGGCACAGATATTGACAGTATTATCTCTCCATGAGATTCAGGATCCAGAAGTCCGAAATGCACCATAATTCCCTTAAATTTCAGCCAATCGCCCCTGAATTAAACCCATACTACCTGGGGAGCAGGTCCTTTTATCCCTGTTTTTAGCATGTAGGGGTCTTGACTTGGGTATATTGCGACAGTCTTAGGGCAGAGAATGTCGAGACTGTCACTGCCTGATGGGGTAGGCCAGAGAGCATTTATTGACTGTAATTCTGTGGATTCTGATTCGGAGGATACTGGGCAGGTGGAATGAAGGAGAGTGCCCCTGGATTCAGCTGGGCCTGGGGCTGGCCCCCCCACCCAGTTTCCCGCATTAGGGGGAGGAATAGATGTTATTTGAGCCTGCGGAGCTTGTGGAACCTGGGAGGGGGTCCATGTAACATTTCCTATAAAGGGATTATTAGAATGTTGCCCTGTATTGATAGTTTTAGAAGATGGGCAATCTCTACGGGTGTGTCCCTTCTTTCCGCAGCTAAAGCAGGTTATCTGTCCAGATGAAGCCTGAGGCTGACTTCGCCTCCAAGACCGACAGTCTCTGGCCCAATGTTTTCCTTTTCTGCACCTTGGGCATGGTCCAGGTGGGGCCCTTCGAGGGGTGGAGCTGCGATTATTAGAGTAGTTTCTCCGATTATTGTTTATCCTTTGAAGTTTATTGTTTCTCCCCCCTAGAGCTGTCTGACATTTCATCCCTCTCCTGATCCTCCTGCTGTATGGGATAAGCCTCTATATCATCCTGTGTTTTATGGGAGGTTAAACCGACATTTCTACAGGCCTTTAGATACCCCATGAGGTCATCCTTTTCCCTTAATACCATATAGTAATGCTCGACATTTTTGATTAGCATTCTCATATGCTAAGTTTCGTTTTAGGATTTCTTGAGTGGTTGGGTCTTGAACCTGTCTTTGGATTGTTTCACATAATCTCCCAACAAAATCAAAGTATGGTTCATCACGACCCTGGTAAATTTTCGTATAGCTACCTAGAAATTCTGGGTCGGAACCTACTCTTTCCCACGCTTTTAATGCTGTCTCCCGAACAAATTTTAAAATAGGTTCAGGTAATGTCGCTTGTTTTGCTTTCTTTTTCCATTCACCTTCACCTTTTAGCATGGCAAAAGTTATAGTATGGCCTGATTCCTTTTCTCTTAAAGTGTCAATATTCTGGTTAACCCCATCTGCATACCACATATGCCATTGCATGTACTGTGATTTGTTTAGACAAGTATCGGCTACCGCTTTCAAAGTCTCCCAATACCCACTGATCATTTTCGCTCCAATCAGCTAAATATTTTAAAAGTATAAGGACTTGATATTCCAAACCTGTCGCAAGCCTTCCTAAACGGGGTTATTGCCTCAATTTTTAAGTCTTCATGAATCGGTTTTACTTTTATCTTTAGATTGGTCATGAGAAAGATTGCTGCGCTTTGCTCTTTGACTCGAGCTAATTTGTTCCTCCCCTTCTTCCTCATCAGAGCTTGTAGTATCTGGCAGAGGAACATCTACCCCATTGAGGGTATTAACTCTGGAGAGATTTTCAGCTTGGGAATTTGCCTCCTCTGGGTTTTCCTGTTCCCTCCTCTAAGTTATCAGCCACATTAGAACTCTTTTTTAGATTTTTTTGCTGGGAATGTATACACCTTTTTCAAGTCTACAGTTTTGGGGCGTGTTTGTGAACGGCTTTTTAGTTGGTTCACGCCTCAGTATTGGGTATGCGCTAGGTCCTGATTGATAAGTTATGAAATCAGAAATCTCCCTCGCGTAACACATCCATTTCTTGGTTTAAGTTTTCAAGTTTCCTATATGTTTCTTCCTTTTGTTCTTTCAATCTTATGTGTAACTTACAAACCTCCTCTTTCTGTCCATCTATTCTATCTCTCTGTCTGTCAATTTCTTCCTCTAAGATAATGCTGATTTTATCGATATCCTTCTTCTGCTCTTCAAACTTTACTTCAAATTTTAAATCCTGTTTAATAATTTTACTTTCCTGTTCTTCTAATTTTTCTTTGAATTTTAAATCCTGTTCTTCTAATTTTTCCTTGAATTTTAAATCCTGTTCTTCTAATTTTTTCCTCAAATTTTAAAAATCTGGTTAATAATTTTACTTTCCTGTTCTTCTAATTTTTCTTTGAATTTTAAATCCTGTTCTTCTAATTTTTCCTTGAATTTTAAATCCTGTTCTTCTAATTTTTCCTCAAATTTTAAAATCTGGTTAATAATTTTACTTTACTGTTCTTCTAATTTCTTTTCAAATTTTAAACTCTGTTTAATAATTCTGTCCTCAAGCTTTAAGACCAGTCTACCTGTAGCTTTATGATCCTCACTTATTTCTTCAATCGCTGAGTAAATCTCGTCCCTTAAGATTGCATTCAATTTATTACTTTCTTCCCTCTCTCTATTAAACATTGTCCTTACGCAAAGGTACAGTTTAAAAATCGCAAGGACCCAGATGATTTGTGAAAAGATAGAGTAGTTCTCAGAAAGGAACTTTATAGACTGGGCTATGTATGGTTCCGAGCCAATAAAAGATACAATGTATCTATACCATGAGATATCCATCATTTTACTCACGGTTCGGAGGCAGATGATCTCTGTCCGATGATAATTAGACCAGACGATGTTCGTGGTGCCCACACCAGGGACGCCAAATGTCGGGGCGCCCCGCGGGGTCCCGACAGTGCCGGGAAGCGAAGTTCCCTTCTACCTCCGAAGCCGGGCGAGGAATGGATGAACACTCAGGGATCCGATGAGGTTTTAAAAGACTTTACTTATCACAGGTTCAGGCATACAAATCAGCAAAAGGAAAAACCCGATGCTTAGGATTCCAGGCTAGAACCCCAGCCACGTGTAGGCCAAGATGGCGACCACCACGTGTATAACTTCCAAGGGAAAAACGGCTTACAAGGCGAGATTCCACCGGGGAAGAAGAAGCCCGGGAGAGCGGGAACCGGCAAGTTTATACCCCCCCCGCAACTCAGACCTTCCTCCCATTGTTATGGAAAGCAGGGAGGGTCCAATGCCCTCAGGTAACCCCTCCCTGCATCTCACCTAGGGCCTTTACTGTGCTAATGTTTTGAGCCGGGAAGGGAAGGCCTTTGAAATGTAGAGAAGGGGGGTTTCTGAGATGGCATGTCACTGTACCAAAGATCAACACCAATGCCAGTTAAATATTTCTCCAAGCCTTCACAAGTCTCCTCTACTTCTCTGTAGTTTTATATTTTATCAGGAAGCCATGCTTGTTTGTTTGGGAAGCAAACAGCATTTCTCTCTGGTCTAATTACTTAGGTGTCCTTCTTGGCCAGGCTAATATGCTGGTAAGATCTAGCTAGTCCCACGATGATTGTGATAGCATGGGAGAATATTTATACCAGCTAGTACAGCATACATGGTCGGATAAACTGCCACATTTAGACTACCCCCTTATCTACGGAGTGATCTGCGGGAGGCAATCCAGAGCAGATGCAGCGGCCCTTAGGAGTCCTGCAACATCAAG
>JAJIBD010009274.1:0-45652 GCA_021461705.1 Cryptotis parvus
CGGTCCTCATTAGCATGTGGTGTGAGCACACAGATCTCCAGTCTCTCTCAGGAGATAATTGCTCTCATTAGCATGTAAGTGTAACACACGAATTACTGCAACATGTTTCCATTTAGGGTGATTACCCTCATTACCATCTGGTGTGAAGCACACAATGGCTATGGCAGGTTTCCACACGAGCCGGTTACTCACAGTATCACAGTATCACATGGTGGAGCACATGGCGGGTGTGGCACATTTCTGTCTGGAGTGATTCTCTTCAGTATCAATATAGTTGCTGATGGTCATACTTTTAGTGTGGATTATTGTCACATTTCAGACATGATTACCTCATCGTGTGGTATGAACACACAGTTAGACACATATTTCAGTATGACATGACTGCCCTTATCACACTGCATGAATACATGAATTACAACAGCTATTTCCACAGAAGATGATTCCCCTAATCATCACGGAGTGTGAACACGTGAGTTCTATGACTATTCCACAGGAGATGATTCCCCTCATCATCACGGAGTGTGAACACGTGGAGTTCTATGACTATTCCACAGGAGATGATTCCCTCATCATCAGAGAGTGTGAACAAGAGAGATTACTATGACTATTCCACAGGAGATGATTACCCTCATCATCAGAGAGTGTGAACACGTGAGTTACTATGACTATTCTCAGAGATGATTCCCTCATCATCAGGTGAACACGTGAGTTCTATGACTATTCCACAGGAGATGATTCCCCTCATCATCACAGAGTGTGAACAGTGAGTTACTATGACTATTCCACAGGAGATGATTACCCTCATCATCAGAGAGTGTGAACACGTGAGTTACTAGGACTATTCCACAGGAGATGATTCCCCTCATCATCAGAGAGTGTGAACACGTGAGTTACTATGACTATTCCACAGGAGATGATTACCCTCATCATCAGAGAGTGTGAACACGTGGAGTTACTATGACTATTCCACAGGAGATGATTCCCCTCATCATCAGAGAGTGGAACACGTGAGTCTTATGACTATTCCACAGGAGATGTTTCCCCTCATCATCACAGAGTGTGAACATGTGAGTTACTATGACTATTCCACAGGAGATGATTCCCCTCATCATCACGGAGTGTGAACATGTGAGTTACTAGACTATCCCACAGGAGATGATTCCCCTCATCATCAGAGAGTGTGAACACGTGAGTTCTATGACTATTCCACAGGAGATGATTCCCCTCATCATCACAGAGATGTGAACACGTGAGTTCTATGACTATTCCACAGGAGATGATTCCCCTCACATCACAGAGTGTGAACATGTGAGTTACTATGACTATTCCACAGGAGATGATCCCTCATCATCAGAGAGTGTGAACAAGTGAGTTACTATGACTATTCCACAGGAGATGATTCCCCTCATCATCCAGAGAGTGTGAACACGCGAGTTACTATGACTATTCCACAGGAGATGATTCCCTCATCATCAGAGAGTGTGAACAAGTGAGTTACTATGACTATTCCACAGGAGATGATTACCCTCATCATCAGAGAGTGTGAACACGTGAGTTACTATGACTATTCCACAGGAGATGATTCCCCCATCATCACAGAGTGTGAACATGTGAGTTACTATGACTATTTCCACAGGAGATGATTCCCTCATCATCACGGAGTGTGAACACATGAGTTACTATGACTATTCCACAGGAGATGATTCCCCTCATCATCACAGAGTGTGAACACGTGAGTTCTATGACTATTCCACAGGAGATGATTCCCCTCATCATCACAGAGTGTGAACACGTGAGTTACTATGACTATTCCACAGGAGATGATTCCCCTCATCATCAGAGAGTGTGAACAAGTGAGTTACTATGACTATTCCACAGGAGATGATTCCCCTCATCATCAGAGAGTGTGAACAAGTGAGTTACTATGACTATTCCACAGGAGATGATTCCCCTCATCATCAGAGAGTGTGAACAAGTGAGTTACTATGACTATTCCACAGGAGATGATTCCCCTCATCATCAGAGAGTGTGAACACGTGAGTTACTATGACTATTCCACAGGAGATGATTACCCTCATCATCAGAGAGTGTGAACACGTGAGTTACTATGACTATTCCACAGGAGATGATTCCCCTCATCATCACAGAGTGTGAACACGTGAGTTACTATGACTATTCCACAGGAGATGATTCCCTCATCATCAGAGAGTGTGAACACGCGAGTTACTATGACTATTCCACAGGAGATGATTCCCCTCATCATCAGAGAGTGTGAACAAGTGAGTTACTATGACTATTCCACAGGAGATGATTACCCTCATCATCAGAGAGTGTGAACACGTGAGATACTATGACTATTCCACAGGAGATGATTCCCCTCATCATCAGAGAGTGTGAACAAGTGAGTTACTATGACTATTCCACAGGAGATGATTACCCTCATCATCAGAGAGTGTGAACACGTGAGATACTATGACTATTCCACAGGAGATGATTCCCCTCATCATCAGAGAGTGTGAACACGCGAGTTACTATGACTATTCCACAGGAGATGATTCCCCTCATCATCAGAGAGTGTGAACACGTGAGTTCTATGACTATTCCACAGGAGATGATTCCCTCATCATCACAGAGTGTGAACATGTGAGTTACTATGACTATTCCACAGGAGATGATTACCTTCATCATCTCAGAGTGTGAACACGTGAGTTACTATGACTATTCCACAGGAGATGATTCCCTCATCATCAGAGAGTGTGAACACGTGAGTTACTATGACTATTCCACAGGAGATGATTCCCCTCATCATCAGAGAGTGTGAACACGTGAGTTACTATGATTATTCCACAGGAGATGATTACCTTCAAATATCAAATACGACATGGGTAGCTTGCCAGGCTCCTGCCGTATGGGTAGCATACTCTTGTAGTCATCTCAAAATCCAGCAGTCTGCTAGGTGGAGTTCTGACGAGGGGGAAGTCCGGTGTGGAAAATGGAGGCCCCTCATGGAGTGGGGGTCATCTGGCTTGTTGTGAGGCTCTGCTGGGGTGGCAGGCCAGGGCTAGAACCTGCCATCCCTCTCGGCGCCTCATTAGCGGCTGGGCACAGGGAGAGCCAGTAGCAGCTCTGCCCCATGTCTGGATCAGCATACCTGGGCCGGATTAAAAAAGACTGCAGCAGGGTGGATTTTGATGAGCCAGGCTGTGATAGGCTGGTCTGCTGGTGGAGTTCTGACGAGGGGAAGTCCGGGTGATATGCCAAATACCAGTAACAATAATAGACCTCATTCCCATGACCTGATGGAATGGTTTGAGGCTCTTTATGTTCCTGGAGCAAGCTAGATGCCCTTGGGCTCTACTTGCATGAGACAGGTCATATGGAGATGTTACTGGTGCCCGCTCGAGCAAATTGAAGATGAACGGGAAGACAGTGATACAGTGATGATTACCTTCACCATCTCAGAATGTGAACACGCTGAGTTACTATGACTATTCCACAGATTACCCTCACTATCATACATTGTGAACATGTGCGTTACTGTGACTAATCCCAAATGAGATGATTACTTTCAAAATTATGTGGTAGAGCACATGGGATCACTGCAGCTCATTCCATAGACAATGATCACCCTCAGCACCAAGCGGCATGAACACATGAGTAAGTGTCGCACACCCCTCTGAGAAAATCACCTCCCGATGCGGTGTGAATACATGGGGAAATGCAGCAGTTTTCCTAGAACACATCACCTTATCATGTGGTATGAGCACAGAAGTCACCGCATGCTCACGTGGGAAGATGAGCTCCACTGCCGCGTGGCGTGAGCACAGAGAATGAGCAGTTTTACTCTCATTGTCTGGCGTGACTGTGTCAAATTACAGCAATATTGTTTTCATATACAGTGATTATATGCTGCAATTTTCTCTAATATGTGGTCTCTTTCATACTGTAATTATTAAAGTACTTCATAGATGGTATATCCCTCTTAACAATGATCATTTACCTTAAGCATTATTCATATGAGGAATTTTTATAGAGCTGTCAAAAATACAGACACTCAAAAAAGTCTCACACTTTTTTGTCATTGTAACATCCGTATTTTTTAAAATGTCTGGAAATATGACATTCCCTATGGAATGAGACGTGCCCCTGGGGGTACCTGCCTGCCACATGAGGGCCTTTGAAGAGAAAACGCCAGACATGGTCGCACAAAGTTGACCTTCGAGAAAGAGACTCCAGGGAACATGCCTGGTCTCAGTATAAGCTATAAGCATTCTTTCTGCAGAGATTAAATGAGGAGCACACCCAGCAGAATTTCTACATTAATTTATGCTGAGTCTGACCGTGGGGTCCTGGCACCTCAGCACTTTGCGCTACACTGCAACTGTGGCACGAGGCTATGGCCAACAAACTTGTGGACGCTCTGCAGCCCCCATACACTCACTCACGCCTGCCCCCGAGGGCCCCTCTGCCCCTGGTACACTCACTCACACATGCCCCTGAGGCCGCCACGGCCCCTACACACACACACACACACACACACACACACACTCACTCACTCACATGCCCCTGAGGCCGCTCGGCCCCTGTACACCACACACACACACACACACACACACACACACTCACTCACTCACGCCTGCCCCTGAGGCCGCCACAGCCCCTACACACACACACACACACACACACACTCACACTACCCCCTGAGGGGCCCTCAGCCCCTGGTGCAATGCCCCTGTGGACCCTCTCCTGACCTCAACTCTGTCCTGCCACCCTCAGACAGGGATCGCAGCCCGTGGCCTGTACCCACGGCCATGGGACGGTCACTAACAGGGGGAGAGCAGAATCACAGCCACTAATGGGGCCACATCTACACTGTGACTCGGTGCCAAACAAGCTGTCCG
Organism: Cryptotis parvus; assembly: GCA_021461705.1. Classification (NCBI taxonomy): domain Eukaryota; kingdom Metazoa; phylum Chordata; class Mammalia; order Eulipotyphla; family Soricidae; genus Cryptotis; species Cryptotis parvus. Next base: position 4,902 of record JAJIBD010009274.1, read on the forward strand.
TGGTTTCCACACAAGCAGCCCGTCAGGAACGTGCGGTTTCCAGCAGACTGCCGTGTGAGGCGGCCGGGCCAGCGTTCCACCCCCGACTTGGCACTCAGAGCTCCTGCAGCTGTTTCTGCCTCTGTTGCCCGGCGCGTCCACTCTCCTTTGCTCTGAGATACTCCCCCTGTCCACAGCAAGCCCGGGAGCACGGGGGGGCACAGAGGGGCACTGCCCAGGGGCAAACGAACACGGATCTGCTGGAAAAGTAAGTCCATGACGGAGAGCGGAGTTAGAGTGTCTCGTACTCTAGGAACTACAGGCAAACAGAAACATTTACCAGACAAATCTGCCAAACCAGGGAAGGAAGCCATGAATCTAGGAAAGACGCCCTTCCCCAGTCACCTCGTCACTCAAACAACGTCAGCCAGGACCACAGCGTCCTTCACAGCCCCTCCCTCCCGCTCCTTAGGTCTGGATAGTTGAACTTTTGTTCCCGGGGAACTTGCTCCTTTCAGGTCCAGCAAGTTCCTAGAAAGATAACCCGGCTGCCTCAGCAAGCGTACGCGGGTGGATAAGCCAGCCCAGTCGGGCCCCACCCTCGCCATCTTCCCACCCACCCGACTCAGACCCCGGGGCCAGGGGTCATCCAGGGTCTGTCCCTCCCCTTCCCACGGACTCCATCCGGCACCGCTCATCCGCGTCAAGCAAACGGCACGAGTTTCTCCTTGCTGAGGGCGGCGTCGGACGGATTCCACGGTGCGCGTGCGTGCGAGTACCACACCCTCCTGACCGACTCATCTCTAGCTAAGACATTGGATTGTTCCCACATCTTACTGCACTCGGGCGGAGCACATAAGTGCTCATATATCAGGTAGATGCCAAGCGGTGCTGCAGCAAGTTGTGTGGGGTTAGGGTTCGTCTGAGAGATCCCCACCTCCTTTCCCTGGAGGCCAAACCAGACGACCTTCGCAGCAACAGGGGCTTGTGGGGTCCTTTCTCACAGTGACCCGCCAGCACTGGCTCTTTTGAGCCCGCTTTGACATACACTGTTCTCATGGCGTGAGATGACACCACAATGTTATGGATTTGCGTTTCTTGACTCCTGCGTGACGATGACCACTTTGCCAAGTGCCTGCTGAGTCTGTCCATCTTTTTCTTCCCATTTCTAGAAGGAATCACTGGATTTTGCTGTTGTTGGGCTTTATGGGTGCTTTATAGATCTTGAATATCAGCCCTTTGGTTGATGTGTTGTGTGTACCAGGGCATGTTTGTATTTTAGCTCGAGAGTCTTCGCTGTCTGAGCTTTTTAATTCGAGGTCATCCACTTTATTTCTGTGCATGCTGCCTTTGCCTCCACGGTCACCCCCTGGACAGCCCCTCTGCGTGGCCCATATGCTGGCAGGTGATCAAAGAGTTGGTGTACGTGTGTTTGGACAGAGGAAAAGAAAATGCTTTACACAGCAGCACCTGTCAATAATTTATGAATATGATTTAAATCGCACGAGATGAGAGGTGACTCCAAGAGTATCCCACCCTCACGGCAGAGCCTGGCAAGCTACCCATGTGGTATTTGATATGCCAAAAACCCAGTAACAATTATAGACCTCATTCCCATGACCTGAAGGAATGGTTTGAGGCTCTCTGTGTTCCTGGTGAGAGCAGATGCCCTTGGGCTACACTAGCAAGTGACAGGACATATGGAGATGTTGCTGGTGCCTGCTCGAGCAAATCGATGATCAACGGGAAGACAAGTGATACAAGTGATTTAAAAATAACTGATACATTGATGTTTTTATGTATCACTTACTAATATTTCACTGTAAGTTCTGCAAGAGACATAACCTCCATTTCCTTTAGATTTTTATTTGTGGGGGAATCTCCCAAGAAATGCTCAGGAGGTCCAGTGACCCTCCCGACAATTCTCGGCCCACCAGTGTAGCAGTCCACTGCAGGGCCAAGAGGCTTGGGCCCATAGTGCGGGGTGACCTGGGCCGCCCGGGGTGCTCGGTGGCATCCAGGCTGCATCCAGTGATACTCAGGGGACCCAGGAGGTGTCGGGCTCAGGAAAGTGCCAGCTGCGTGCAGGGCAAGGCCTCAACCCTCAACTATCTCTTTGCTCCCATTTTCTTTAGTTCTGATGCATTTACTTAAGTTCATATTTTAAAAAAATGCCTTAGAACAATGTTTCATACAGAATGTTGGTCATGGGTAACCGTGAAAACAAATGCAAAACCACTTCATGTGTTGCTGTATAAGTACTTACTCATATTAAGCCTGAGCAACAAGTGAACGGGTGTTCAAAATGGACTCTCGGGCTGGAGCGATAGCCCAGCGGTAGGGCGTTGCTGCGGCGGCCGGCGGCCGGGTTCAATCCCGGCATCCCATATGGTCCCCGAGCACCGCCAGGAGTAATTCCTGAGTGCGAGCCAGAGTAACCCCTGAGCATTGCTGGGTGTGACCCAAAAACAAAAAAAAAAAAAAAAAAAAAAGAAAGAAAGAAAATGGACTCTCGCTCTTACAATAGTAGAGTGAATGTGTGCCAGGGCTGGGAATTGATCCCGTGGTAAAGAACTGCCTTTCACGTTCATGTTCCAGGTTCCACCGCAGCCCTCTGGGGTTACCTGGGAGCCCCTGAGCACTGCCACAAGCGCCCCCTAAGAATCACTTCGTGTATTAGCAGAACTGACTAGAAACTAGCAGGGTAGCGTTTAGCTGCGTCTGCAGACCGCCCAGACTGCTGCTCTGAATACCTAGTAAAATCTATCAGAAGCCGACTGCAAACATTCACCCACTGGGACGAGTCTTTCTTCCCTCACATTTTAAGGAAATGCCTCCTCTTTTACCTCTCCTCACAAATTCGTTTTCTATCTGCAAACGTGGCGGCTCACAGCCCAGCCTTCTCAGGCTCACGCCTCCCACAGACTCTCGGATCTGCCCTTCTGTTTCGGTCTTCTCACTCGTCTGTCTCTTCGGGTCGGGGCAGAGGGCGAGGCCAGCAGTAGCGAGGTCCAGCCCCTAGTGTCCCACAAGTGCCCAGCACAAGCCGAGCGGTGGCCAGCACTCCCCAGATGTGCCACAGGCAGGTGTGTGAGCACTCAGCAAGCACAGCTACAAAGAGGCGAGAGTGCCATGCCGGGACCGGGGCGGGCAGGGTGCCACAGGCACCCAAAGAGGCGAGTGCCATGCTGGGGCCGGGGCGGGCAGTGCCACAGGCGCCCAAAGAGGCGAAAGTGCCTGCCGGGACCGGGGCGGGCAGAGCCACAGGCGCCCAAAGAGGCGAGTGCCATGCGGGCCGGGCGGGCAGGGTGCCACAGGCGCCCAAAGAGGCGAGTGCCATGCCGGGCGGGGGCGGGGCAGCGCAGGCGCCCAAAGAGGCGTAGTGCCATGCTGGGGCAGGGCGGGGCGGTGCCGCAGGCGCCCTGGAGGAGGCGGCAGCACACGGCTGAAGGCGCGTGGACCTCCACAGCTGTGGTCATGTGTGTAAGCAGCACAGCTGCACGTGTGAGCATCGCACCCACGTATGTGAGCAGTCACTGCTCGTGGCACTAACAGCAACGCCTAGGGCAGGGCAGGCGGAACAAAGATGTTTTAAGGGGCGTGAAAGGCTCTGTCTGAAATGGCTGTTCCGGCTGCTCAGAGCCAAAGCAGATGCTTTCCGAGGCCCCGAGCCCCTTCCCACCCCTCTTCCCACCCTGTCGCCAGCTCTAAGCCTCAGCACGCCAGAGCTTGGCACCAGCCCTGCCCGCCCCAGCGTTCATTTGGTGTTTTAGACAAACAAACACACCGAGCTCTGCAGACAGTATCTGCCTTCTTAAGTTCCCCAAGCAGCCCTCCGTCTATCCCCTGTCCTGTCTGTCCATCACCCACCACAAGCAGTCTAAAAAACTCAAACAGGAGGAGCAAACAGCACACAGGTGTGAGAGGGGCCGTCACAGGTGTGAGAGGGGCCGTCACAGGTGTGAGAGGGGCCGTCACAGGTGTGAAAGGGGCCGTCACAGGTGTGAGAGGGGCCGTCACAGGTGTGAGAGGGGCCGTCTCAGGTGTGAGAGGGGCCGTCACAGGTGTGAGAGGGGCCGTCACAGGTGTGAGAGGGGCAGTCACAGGTGTGAGGAGGGGCCGTCTCAGGTGTGAGAGGGGCATTCACAGGTGTGAGAAGGGCTGTCACAGGTGTGAGAGGGGCCGTCACAGGTGTGAGAAGGGCCGTCACAGGTGTGAGAGGGGCCGCCACAGGTGTGAGAGGGGCCGTCACAGGTGTGAGAAGGGCTGTCACAGGTGTGAGAGGGGCCATCACAGGTGTGAGAGGGGCCGTCACAGGTGCGAGAGGGGCCGTCACAGGTGTGAGGGGGCCGTCACAGGTGTGAGAGGGGCCGTCACAGGTGTGAGAGGGGCCGTCACAGGTGTGAGAGGGGCCGTCTCAGGTGTGAGAGGGGCATTCACAGGTGTGAGAGGGGCCGTCACAGGTGTGAGAGGGGCAGTCACAGGTGTGAGAGGGGGCCGTCTCAGGTGTGAGAGGGGCATTCACAGGTGTGAGAAGGGCTGTCACAGGTGTGAGAGGGGGCCGTCACAGGTGTGAGAAGGGCCGTCACAGGTGTGAGAGGGGGCCGCCACAGGTGTGAGAGGGGCCGTCACAGGTGTGAGAGGGGGCCGTCACAGGTGTGAGGGGCCGTCACAGGTGTGAGAGGGGCCGTCACAGGTGTGAGAAGGGCCGTCACAGGTGTGAGAGGGGCCATCACAGGTGTGAGAGGGGCCGTCACAGGTGCGAGAGGGGCCGCCACAGGTGTGAGGGGCCGTCACAGGTGTGAGAGGGGCCATCACAGGTGTGAGAGGGGCCGTCACAGGTGTGAGGGGGCTGTCACAGGGCCATGTTCTCCCAAGCTCGGCCCTGCAGAGCCTCAGGCCACAGTGCTCAGTACAGGTCCTGGGATACGGCTGTTGGAAGAAGCCAGCGTCTGTCCTGCTGACAGACCTGATGGGGAATTTCCTCCGAGATCTGCCCCAGACCAACGTGCACGGCAGACGCCCTCATCCAACACCACATGCCCGACAAGTTCCTCACGACCATGCCACATGCCCCCACTGGCACACAAGCAGGTCCTTGAACGCGATCGTTTATCAATCAAGCACTTATTGGAAAAGGCTTACAGAAACTGACTGGGTCTGGTCAGAGTGTCAGCCCGTCAGCTTGCCTGTTTATCTCAGATACACGCTTTTCAGGGTAATATTCCTTGCCACGCACAGGGCTCCGGCTGTACAGAGCACCTGACAGAGCACATCAGTTTAATGAGAGAGTATGCGATAGCTCCGAACTTCATATTCAAAGAGGAAATGCCGCTAAATTTGATATTATTCTGATAAGGGAATAATACAGATTAAGAAATAAAATATTCAGGAGTTGGAGCACATGCTTGTATGTGGGAGACCAGGGTTTGACATACAGCGTTGATCATTCCCTGAGGGAGGAAGGGAGGGAGGGAAGGAGGGGAGGGGAGGGAAGGCGGGCAACAATTCTTCCTTTAACATTTGTATTAAACAGCACCTTAACATACAGGTAGCCACAACTCTAAAGGTCCCCACCCAAATGAAATGAAGTCTGACAACTCTGTGACTCACACTGTCAGTCATATTGCCACACTGTCACTCTGTCATACTGTCACACTGCCATACTGTGACAGCCACAGTCACACAATCACAGCCACAGTCACACTGCCATACTGCCACACTGTTTGTCACAGTCACTGCCACTCTGTCACAGTCACGCTATCACAATGTCACACTGTCATGTCACACTGTCACTGTCACATGTCACACTGCCACACCATCACACTGCCACATGTCACACTGCCAGTCACACTGCCATACTGCCACACTGTCTGTCAGTCACTGCCACTCTGTCACAGTCACGCTATCACAATGTCACACTGTCATGTCACTGCCACACTGTCAGTCACATGTCACACTGCCACACCGCCACACTGTCACACTGCCACACTGCCACATGTCACACTGCCACAGTCACACTGCCACACATCACACTACCACACCGTCACACTACCACACCGTCACACTACCACACCGTCACACTGTCACACTGCCACATCACACTGTCACACTGCCACACATCACACTGTCACACGTCACACTGTCACACTGCCATTCTGTGACAGCCACAGTCACACAATCACAGCCACAGTCACACTGCCACAGCCACACTGCCACACTGTCACATGTTACACTGCCACACGCCACACTGTCACACGTCACACTGTCACACTGCCACACTGTCACATGTTACACTGCCACATGTCACACTGTCACACGTCACACTGTCACACTGTCACACGTTACACTGTCACACTGCCACACATCACACTGTCACACGTCACACTGTCACACATCACACTGCCACTGTCACACATCACACTGCCACACATCACACGTCACACTGTCACACTGCCACATGTCACACTGTCACACGCCACACTGTCACAGTCACACGCCACACTGCCAGTCACACTGCCACAGTCACACATCACTGTCACATGTCACTGTCACACATCACACTGCCACACTGTCACACTGCCACACTGCCACACTGCCACACATCACACTGTCACACGCCACACTGTCACACTGCCACACTGTCACATGTTACACTGCCACATGTCATACTGTCACACATCACACTGTCACACTGTCACACGCCACACTGTCACACTGCCACATCACACTGTCACACGTCACACTGTCACACATCACACTGCCACTGTCACACGTCCACACTGTCACACGTCACACTGTCACACGTCACACTGTCACACTGCCACACTGCCACACTGCACACTGCCACACATCACACTGTCACACGCCACTGTCACACGGTCACACATCACACTGCACACTGTCACACTGTCACACTGCCACACGGTCACACATCACACTGCTGTCCTGCTGTGCCCGTCGGCCTCATTCCAGAAGAGGCTGCCTTTCTACCAGGAGCATTTTGTGGGGCCAGCGGGGAGACCCAGAGGCCGGGCCCAGACTTGCCAGCTAGCACGTCTGAATGTCCTGCTGGAGCCCAGGGCCAGGCCTGCCCACGGGCAGAGGGGCACACAGCAGAGAGGGGGAGTGGGTGGCGCCAGGCCGGACAGCAGCTCCCCAGACGCTCCTCGTGCGGAAACAACAGTACCAGCGGGAGAAGGAGACCACTAAACAAAACCATTTTCAAAGTTTTAAAAATGTAAGTGACTCGACCAGCTCCCAGATGAATAATTCCATTGGATTACACACGCAAATTCAGAGAAATAATACCAAGAAAATTGCCATTCCTGCGATCGTTGTATGAAGTCTATGATATTTGCATCTTGATTTATATCAAGGGCTTTACATGTAAGCAGAAACATTGCAAGTAGCTGAACTTGGAACTTCTGAAAATGAAAAACATTTATTTTGAAGCACTGAGATGATATTATCACCAGTTATTAATAGTTTTCCAATTGAGCCGTCTCAGGCCCCACTTCTCCATGAATAAAAATCAGGGAAGGCTGATTCTTATTCATGACTCCACCGGGGCAGGACAGAGGGAGCCAGGGCAGCACCCGGCGGTCCCAGCTCTACGGTGCACGGCGTGCGGGGGGCTCCAGCCCAGGCCTTCCCTGCACCCCGATGGCCAGCAGCCTTCCTCTCCTCCCTGCCAGACCTGCCCGCAAGCCCCGTCCTCCCCTGCAGGCCTTGCTCTTCCTGAGCTGCCAAGGGCTGAGGTCAGTTCTCCTCCTGGGCCGTCACCGTCCTGGGGTGCCCCGGGCTCGGCAGTGAGGGCCAATCCCGGCCCCCCAGGACGATGCCCCCACAATCCCAGCCAGAGTCTGAAAAAGGGAACGAGCTGGTTTTCTGAAGGACAGGTGACGGCACAGAAGAGGAAAGACGGAGGTCCTGCACACGAGTGTCCTTCTGAAGGTCAGCCCACCTCAACTACTGCCCAAGTCCAGCTCTGGGCAAAGTCAACACTGGGGAGCCAGACTAGGGCGAAGCATGTGGTGGCCAGCTCGGCCTCAGAAAGCGGGGGCAGGCCCTGCCCGTGCGGCTCTCACGAGCGTCCCCTCAGCAGTGTTCTGCGGGCTTCCTGCATGGGGCCCCACACCTGCAGCCACAAAACTGCAGGGCCGCACTCTGCACCCCGGCCTCCCCCCCACTCGCTCTGCAGGGAGCCAGACCCTTCCCCACTCCCTGTCACTCCCTACGGGGAGCTGGGCCGGCCTGCCACAGGCTTGGTCCTGACGGCCCCCTGGCATGTGGTTCCGGCTCTTTCCCATGCTTCTGCTCTGCCCCAAACACCCAATTCTACTTCCTGCCTCACCGGCTGCTGCTCCCTACACTCTCTTCCCAACAGAGAACCGGAACAGGGCCTCACACCAGCGAAAGCCCTGAGATGTGAGAGCCGAGTCTGACTGACATGGGCCCTCCGCGGCCCCACTCAAACACCCGCTGCTTGTGGGGGCAGACCAGGACTGCGCCGCCCGCCCACTCCTCGACTTCTTCCCTGCTCTGTGCAGTTCACACCCACCGGGCAGGGCTGGTGCCCGGCTGCAACACTGCCGGAACATTCCAGAGCCGGGGGCCCAGGTCAGGCCACAGCCCCGCCCCCCCGGAGCCAGACAATAGCTCGCTCACACAGGGTCCAGCAGCCAGGATGGAAAATCCCAGGGCTCACTGAACTTAGCAATTTGTTCTCGTTCATGGAAAAAAAAAATACTTGTAGCACCTTTTTGTAGTACGACAATAAGCGAGCAAGGATTCCTGCAGGATTCTGGAACAAAGCCAGGCCAACAATAGCTCTTTCTTTAGGTACAAGACCCAAATGTCAGACTTTATCTAGAAACGGCATTCAGCTGCTTCATCACGCCGTCACAGCTACAATGTCGTGTCCCTACTTGGGGGGCGCTGAGTGGTTCTTCTCCATGCCAGAGTGGGGCTCGCACAGAGAGGATCCACCCGAACCAGAACCCGTGAACCTGAGCACCTCGGCGGTGTCTGCAACTGACCTGGCAGGCAGAAAGCGACAGCCAGGCCAGTGACCACGATCCCGAGGAGCACAAAGGGCTGGAGGCTGGAGGCCACAGCTCATGCACAGGTGCTGTGGGGCAGCCGCCACAGGCCAACACCTCCCGAAGCGGCCTTCCTAGCCAGGGGCTTGCAAGGAGTCCGCCTGCTGACCAACAATGCAAGACGCAACAGGGCTTTGGCCTGCAGGGAGCCACACGGCCATGCTTTCCACACCTGGGGCCCCTTTATCAGTCTGTCCATCCGTCCGTCCGTCAATCCGTCCATTCATCTACCCACCCACCCACCCTCCATCCATCCATCCATCCACCCATCCATCATCTATCTAATCTGTCTGTCTATATATCTAATCTATGTATCTAATCTATGTAATCTATGTATCTAATTTATCTAATCTATCTAATTTATCTATCTAATCTATTATTTTATCTAATCTAGCTAATCTGTCTATCTATGTATCTAATCTATGTATCTAATTTATCTAATCTATCTAATCTATCTGTCTCTATATCTATCTATCTATCTAATCTATCTATCTAATCTATCTGTCTCTACTATCTATCTATCTATCTATCTCTAATCTATCTATCTAATCTATCTATCTATCTATCTATCTATCTATCTATCTATCTATCTATCTATCTATCTATCTCTCCTATCTCTCTATCTATCTATCTATCTATCATCTATCTATCTACCTATCTATCTAATCTATCTATCTAATCTATCTTTCTGTCTCTGTATCTACCTATCTGTCTGTCTGTCTATCTTCTCTCTTTCACTTTTGGAGTCACACCCGGCAATGCTCAGGGGGTCACTCCTGTTCTGGCTCTGCACTCCTGGCAGTGCTCAGGGGACCATATGGGATGCCAGGGACTGAACCTGGATTGACTGCATGCAAGGCAAATGCCCTCCCCCACTGTGCTGTCGCTCCAGCCCCTTTAAAGAAAGGTGTTTCGTAAGAGCCTCAAAGTATTAGACCCCAGAGCAGTTCCACGATTCTTACTCAAACAAGTGTTCAGAGGCTGAAACCCCCGAGACGGGCTTGTCCTCTTCCTCGGAGATGCCAGAACAGCTGCCGGGTGGGGAGGGGCACACTGGCCTCTGAGGCCCGCATGGGCAGGTGGCTTCAGGGGCAACTCAGCCGTGAGAGGTGGAGTGTGGCTGGTAGCAGGAGCCCTGAGAGGAAGCTGTGGTGAGGGACGGCCCGGGGCCTGGACAGAAGCACCCAAGGACACCAGCCCTGGGCGGGCATGCAGCCAGCGAGGCGGACGCCCGCACAGGCGGGCAGGTCCAGGCAGTGGCGAGGTCCAGGAGGGCTCAGGGGCCGCAGGGCTGCCAGCCGCCCGCTGGAGACCCCCTGTCTGGGCTGCTGCTCTTTGCCCTCCTCAGCTCCCAGCCCCCTCCACTGCGAGTCCAGCTCTCACCACCCTCTGCGGGCTCGGCGCATCTTCTGCCTTCCCGAGAGTCCCATTTTCTTGGGGCCGGGAACCAGCAGGTCGACTCGCTGCCCAGACGGGGTCTGCTCTCCCCCACCAGGAAGACTCTCGACCCCAGGCACATCTGCAGAGCCAGAGCTGAGCCCACGCTCCAGGCAGGGGGTGAACCAGCCTCGGGACAATGGCCTGGGGACACTTGGACACGAATTCTGTGGGTCCACTCCAAGGGCCCACTGCCGCGAGATCATAAACTGATGAAATCATTTCATGGCTGACCCCAGCGGCTCTGCTAAGTGAGAGAGACGACGATTAATCACCAGCCATTCCTGACAGCTGCCCGGGGCAGGGCCACGCTGTAGCAGGCAAGTGCCTCCGCGCTCCCGGCCGAACGCTGAATATTGACTCATATTATGAGTGTTGTCAAACACGAGGCAGGGCTGCAGCCGCGGTGGCGGCGTCAGCAAGAGCATTAGCAAATGTCGGGTCAGGGAATCAAAGGCCTGCTGGACTCTTTAGGGGAGGGGATTGATCGATTCCATAAAACAGGAAACGGATCAAGCGTCTGTGCTGATGGAGGGGCCTGGCAGAGGGGGGTGGCGGAAGCCCACGGTTAGAAAGGGGGGCACGGTCCCGTGGGCACAGGACAACAGGAGCTGGGCCAAAGCAGAGTTCTGGGCTGCCGTAGGGTTGAGCACTGCATGTGTGCATAAGTGCGTGTGAGTGCGTGTGTGTACTGCATGTGTGCCTATGAGTGCATGGGTCATGTGTGTGTGGAGGGGCCAGCCTGGTCAGAGCAGACCCCAGAGAACTGGCTGGACGCAGGGGTGAGTCGGGAACAAAGGGTGGCTTGCCGCCAGGGAGAAGCCTCACTCTGCAATGCGCTGACCGGGCAGGCTACTGGCCCTCCACTCAGACGCTGCGTCGACGGCCCCCGTACCTGCGTGTTTGACTTTTTGCCACCAAGGGTCCGGACGCCTGCACCTTCTCAGCCCTCACCCCCACAGCTTCCTTAAGGGAATCCCAACAGGGGGCTGTGCAGCCGCAGCCTGCCAGGCGCAGCCTACGGCATATCTGAGGCCCAGAGTCGGCTGCTCTCCGCACGCCAGGGTGTCCGAGAGAAGAGACACTCACCAGGTCTTCCGGGCCAAGAAGCCAGTGTCATCCCAGGGGTGGGCCACAGACTGTCACGCCCACACCCTGTCCAGCCTCTGAACACGCCCTCAGGACACACGCTCCTGTATCTAACTGCGCCCACGCCCTCGGCTGCGGAGACTGTCTGGCAATGCTGGTTTTCAGAGTGTAGGCATCCGCCTTAGCAAGGGCCACCGGAATGTTCTGGAACTTGAATGGCTGCTGGAGGTCGAATGAGACTCTGCTTCCGGGTCTCTGGGCAGCAGTAAAGCACCGGCTGCGGGTGAGGTGGGGCAGCAGCCGAGCTTCTGAGCACCCCCTTCTGAGAGAAAGTGCTTTTCAGCCACCTCAGCCTGCCCTCGCCCTTGAGCTTTGAGCTACAAAACACACCTCAGAAAATGAAGCAAAACCTTACTCAGCTACAAAACACACCTCAGAAAATGAAGCAAAACCTTACTCAGCTACCAAACGCGCCTCAGAAAATGAAGCCTTATTCATAGCTACAAAACGCACCTCAGAAAATGCAGCGAAACCTTACTCATAGCTACAAACGCACCTGAGAAAATGCAGCGAAACCTTACTGATAGCTACAAAACGCACCTCAGAAAACGAAGCAAAACCTGTTCACTGTTGGACCGTGGCGAGTCTCCCGTTTTAAGACCAGCAGAGACAGCAGCAGTCCTCTGAAATGTTGGGGGAAATTTACTTTTCCCCCTTTCCTTGTCTCCTGCTTAGGGTCTAGGTTTCCTGGATGAGAGGCGTTGAGGTGCCCAGAGCCGGGCCAGGTGCTGCCGCCCGTGACTCAGCTGCTCTGAAACGAGAGATTGATATTTTCCCCTTGTTCTATTAGCCGACCGTTAGTGACAGGTTAGCGCAGGCTAATGGTTGCAGCGGCTCTAACCTCACGCTGGGATTTTAACAGAAAAGCGGCTCAGAGGCAAACAATGGCGGCTCCTGCCAGGGCAGCCTCAGGCAGCGGCCCCAGGCGGGAGATCTGCCTCCACTGACTCCTCTTTAAAGACAATGGCCCGGCTCATTGGCGCCACGCACGCAACTCAATCAATTTAGAGCCTTTGTCTGGCCCCTCCACTCTGCCGGCTTAGGGGGAGAAGGCCTGGCTGGGCCCCTGGAGGGGCAGGAGCCCTCTGGACCGCCACAGAGTGAAAACCTGCACAAGCCGCTTTCCCAACTGCTGACGTAATCCTGGAGCAAAGGAGGCTCCCCCGATTCTGCCTGCGGCTGGGGGCTCCCGGCCCGTCTGCCCACCCAGTCCCCTCTTTGGGACGCCCAGATGGACAGGGCTAAGCCTCACCCCAGCTCCGCCCTGGCCTGGTTTCGGGGCGCAGGAGAGAGGGCGGGAACACGTGCCTCCCCCTCACACTGCCAGGCAAAGGAAACCAGAGTCGGGCTGACAACAGCAGCCTTAAGGGAAACGAAATACCTCATTAGGTCTGGCGTGAATATCAGAATTTGCTGCCTAATAAAACACACCACACGGGCTTTCCCCCAAAGCTCGGCAGACTGTAAACTTATGCAGCAAAGAGGACGGGGCTGAAAAGAAAAGTAAATGAATTAAAGGCTGGGTCACATTCTCACAAGTGTCCCCAGAGCACCAGTGAGGGGCGGCCGCCCTGCCCCCACTCCGGCCGTGTCTGACCTCAAGCCTCAGCCTTCTGCTGGCCCCTGGCCCCAGGCCCGAAGACACCTCCTAAAGCAAAGAGAACAAACGACCCAGACTCTGCAGGAGTCTTCAGTGGCAGGGAGCCTGGAGTCTGGCTCAGGGAAGCACTTCCTGGGCCCGGCCTGCTCCTAAGGCTATTAATTCCTTGAGCTGGGAGGAAGCGGGGCCTCTATGGCCTCCAATCAGTCCAAGAGGGGGCAGGCACACGCCAATACCATTTCCACATGCGCTTCCCCTTCGCCCCCTACTCACCAATTACTAAAACATCTGCATCAAAGAAACAGTAAGGCTCAAAGAACAAGTCTCCGCACCTGGGAAGGCGTGGGGAAGAGGCTCTGGCCTCCGGCTCCACACCTGGCACCTGGCACCTTCGGAGTGACCTGGGCTCTCCGGTTCCTTCCAGGGCCCTGAGACACTCGCGTCTTCCACACACCTCACCATCTTCTGGGCCTGGGCCTGGCCCTTCTTCCCAGCCCTTTCTCTAGACTGGACCTGTCCAATGGGGCCCTCAGCCAAGCTTCTGTGCTTGAGAGGCAGAGAGAGAAGACGGGACAGATGGAAGGGAGGAGTGATGGAGAGAGGGGGAGGAGATAAAGTTGAGGGAAAGGGAAGGGGAAGAAGGGAGGGATGGGGAGAACGGAGGAGGGAGGGAGGGGGCTGAGGGGAGAGGGGTGGAGGGTGGGGAGGGAAGGAGGGGAGAGGGAGGAAGGGACGCCTCGCTTCCTGAGCTGGTGTCTGAACCCGTTTCCTGCCTATCGTTTTTCTCCTCTTTTTCTGTGTGAGGCCTAAATCCCAGTTCTCACATCTGGCAGAGGTCCGGGCGCCTCTGTGTGAAGTGCGTTTAGCAACCTTTCGAGATTTCTGGAAAGCACGCTCTATCCTTGGTCAGGATGCCCCGAATCTGTCTGCAGTGCGAAGGAAGTTCCAGGGTTAGGACACAGCACGGCGAGCAGTGCCAGGAAGCAGGTGTCAGAAACACACTCGCACAAGCACATGTTTGCACACGTGGCTGTGAGGGAGAGCACAGTGAGCAGTGCCAGGAAGCAGGTGTCAGAAACACACTCGCACAAGCACATGCTTGCACACGCGGCTGTGTGAATAGCACAGCGAGTAGTGCCAGGAAGCAGGTGTCAGAAACACACTCGCACAGGCACATGCTTGCACACGCGGCTGCGAGGAGAGCACGGCGAGCAGTGCCAGGAAGCAGGTGTGTCAGAAACACACTCTCACAAGCACATGCTTGCACACGCTGGCTATGAGGAGAGCACAGCGAACAGTGCCAGGAAGCAGGTGTCAGAAACACACCTCGCACGAGCACATGCTTGCACACGTGGCTGCGAGGAGAGCACAGCTGAGCAGTGCCAGGAAGCAGGTGTGTCAGAAACACACTCGCACAAGCACATGCTTGCACACGCGGCTATGAGGAGAGCACAGCGAACAGTGCCAGGAAGCAGGTGTCAGAAACACACTCGCACAAGCACATGCTTGCACACGCGGCTGTGTGAAGAGCAGGGCGAACAGTGCCAGGAAGCAGGTGTGTCAGAAACACACTCGCAGGAAGCAGGTGTGTCAGAAACACACTCGCACAAGCGCATGCTTGCACACACGGCTGTGTGAAGAGCACGGCGAGCAGTGCCAGGAAGCAGGTGTGTCAGAAACACACTCGCACGAGCACATGCTTGCACACGCGGCTGTGAGGAGAGCACGGCGAGCAGTGCCAGGAGCAGAGGCTGGGCTGGGGCAACTCCAGAGCTCCAGGGCAGGATGGTCAGCAGCCACGCGGCACTTCCCGCCATATGACGTGTCTTCTGCATGTCACAGCTGCCCGAGGCCGCAGCCCAGAGCCCCCAGCGCTGCTGAGCCACCACAGCCACGAGCACAGCCTCCCTGCTGCTGACCACCTGCCCTGCGCACCGGGACCCCTGTGGGCGTGTTTCCTTCAGTGCCTCCTAGTCCACAGACGCCGGCAGTGACCGTCTTCGCTTCCTGACTGACGCCTCAGTTCATCCTTTTCGTCTCCAATGTCAGAGGGCGATTTCACCTTTAACGGCAGGGCAGAAGCTGGGGTCACTAGACAAACCTTTATCCAGTCGGTCCTTCCCCACCACTGGCCTCTGGCAGAGTCCACGTGCTCCGGCTGTGACCGATGCTCTGACAGGGTGCAGGTACCCAAGGGGGCTTTCGTGCCGCCAGGGGAGTGTCCAGGAGAGGGACTGCTGGACACTGCGGGACTTCCACTGGCCGTGGGTCAGGCACTTCCACAGGCCCAGTCCACGTCCCGCCGCCCGCGCGGGAGCTCCTTCCTCTGCTTCACACACTGGCTGTGTATAGGTCACTGTCGCCACCGTGAGGGGGTGTCTTGGGGGCAGTTTTTACTCACAATTGTCGTAAGCGTACTGGACTTTCCCCCCTTGTGCCTGTGGAACAACTGTGTCTTCCTGGAGACGTTTCTGTTATTTAGCCCATGTTTGGGTGGACTGTTGGCTTTTCTGTGGGGCTGTGTGAGTTCTTAGGTTCGGGTTATTATCCCCTTGTCTGATGACTGACGTGCAAATATCTTCCCCAACTGTGGGGTTGCTGTTTTGATTGTGTGGGTGTTTCTGTGCGGAAGTGTCGTGACCGGTTGTGGTGCCATTTGTTCATTCTCACTTTTGCTTCTCTTGCCACTGAAGTTGGGCCTCCAAAGGCGTCTCTGACGCTGGGGCCTGGAGACCATCACGTCTTCTGAGCAGTGACTTCAGGCCTGGTCTCTCGGCCTTGTCACCTGGCGGGCGCCAGTGTTTGTGGAAGACGTTCCACAGTGCCCTGGCTCAGTTTTGTGCATGTGGCAGCTGAGCTCTCCCAGCACCATGTAGGAGAGAGTCTCTCTGCGGTGGGGTCTTTGCTCCTTCGTCAGTGCTCAGAGGCATGGGCTGTGCACTTGCTCTGGGCTCTGCCCCAGTCTGAGTTTCCGTACCATACTGTTTTCATTGCTGTTGTTTTATAACTTAGTCTGAATCATGGAACGTGACGCCTCCTTTTCTCCTGTTGTTACAGACACGCATATGGAGAAAATTGCCATGCGGGTCATTTGAGAAATTCCAGCCTCTTGAGCACTAGTGACCTCAGAACTGAATGGGTTTCCGGCACCCTGTTCCGACTCCTGCTCAGGACTGCTCTTTGGCTGTAGATCGACTATAGAGTCGTTCTGTTTCCTTGGAAAACACCCCTGGTATTCTGATAGGTTTCTTTGAGTCTGTGAATGTCCATTTTCCCAGGCCTGAGCATGTTTCTTTCCGGCTCTCACCGTAAGGTTAAGCAACACTTTCAGACGTGCCGGAAGGGCAGAAACAAACGTCTAAGGATTCCTTCCAAAGCGGACGGCCATTAGTAGACCTCGATACTTGTCAAGAGTTTAATTAAATATTTTCATCCACCGCATCGTCACAAAGCGGTGGAGTTTTTGTTTTCAAAGCCTCGTGCTTGTTACTGATACGCTATAGAACAGATAATACATTCTGAATTTTTCTTTGTTTATTAACAAGCCCTGGTAATTAACTTGCTTTTAAATCATAAGTATGATACTATTTTAATTCCCCTCACACTCGCTACCCTATCATTTGGAGCCGCATTAAGCCGACCGCGGAGACGGCCACCTGGTGTAAGCCCGTGACATTGAGGCGCGGCAGTGGCACAGGAAGCCCTGACAGTCCCCGTGCTGGAATCCATTTCTCCATCTGATGACAGAGCTGGGGAAATTAATTTTGCTATTCATAAATACCTGACAGGTCTAATGTAAATGTTTTGAGAAAGCCTCAGCGCACGCCCGCAGACACATTACATATGCGGCCAGCGCCGGAACAGTGTGCCGGAAACCCATTCAATTCTGAGATCACTAGTGCTCAGGCGGCTGAAATTTCTCAAATGACTCGCAGATTGCAATTTTCTCCATATACATGTAATAACAACAGGGGCCCCCAGGAACCCTTTTCAGTCCCCGGGAAATTGGCAGCCGGACACCTAGGCCCCATTTCCTTGACGGGAGCAAGCCCCTGAGTGTCTGCTGGTCCCCGTCCCAGGACCAAACCCAAGCACTCCCCACGGAGCCCGTGAGCACACACAGGGCCTGGGCTGGGTCCGCCAGGACCTCGTGCAGGAAAGAGAGGAAGATGGAGGATGCCTCCCAGGCCCCGGTCCCTGTGTGCCAGCAGCCCTACAACCTACTGGAAGGAAATCTCAGGGGCGAACCCCGAGCAACACCCCAACACTTCCCTGTTTCAGCTGGTTGTCAGCCTGTCAGGACTGGGACAGTCGAGGACGACATACCCACGGAGCTCGCGGGCTGCGCCTGCCGCTGAGGAGGCCAGCACGGCCCGCCGGCTGCCGGAGCACTGTGGAGGATTCAGAGGAGCTGCGCCTGTGGCCCTGACGGGAGAGTCGGGCCCTGGTCTGTAGGAGTGTCGGGCGCTGGGTCTGTCAGAGGCGCGCCCAAGCCCCTGCTCTGTCACGGGAGAGTCCGGCCCTGGTCTGTAGGAGTGTCGGGCGCTGGGTCTGTCAGAGGCGCGCCCGAGCCCTGCTCTGTCACGGGAGAGTCCGGCCCTGGGTCTCTCAGGAGAGCGTCAGGCCCTCGGTCTGTCGCGGGGGTGTCAGGTCCTGGCGCCAGCCCTAGTGATGGCCCGGAATGAGGACTCAGGTGTGCCACTAATGCCCACGTGCCAGGGGTGCCCCCAGGAGCAGCCGTGAACTGGGGCCACGGGCTGGCTATTGGGCAGGAACACAGTCTGGGACACAGATAGAGCTCGAGGCCCTGGTGTCCTTGCAGGCTGCCTGTGACAGGAGCTAGAAAGCAGAGACAGTGTCCCCTGGAAGGGTGACAGCCTGGAGTCCACTGTGAAATGGAATGGAGGGACCACGTGCCATAACCAGAAGCTCCTTAAGAAGTGGACATGCGCCGAGAGCCCTGGGCCGGCCCTGACCTGAGCCACATCATCCTGGCTCCATCTCCAGGACAGAGCTGGGAGCGGCCACAGCCCGGCCTGGCTGGCAATCACCAGACTCACACCCTGGCCGGGAGCAGCTGTCACAAGGCCCAGCCCCTGCCCTGCTTTCCCTGTGAGAGCTGCCGACGGGGCCACAGGAAAGGCCATCCGAAAGATTCCGGAGAGGCAGCAGGGCTGTTGGGGCTCTCCAGGGCCACTCCCGGCGCCACGCACAGGCTGCAGCGAGATTAGTCACCAACAAGCAAGCCGAGGCTGCTTGTCCTCAGCAGCAGAATCTGATTCCAAACACTCCCACCCCGCGACTGCACCAAGCACAGGCCACACCCTCACCTGCCTCGCCTCACAGAGGACGAGTTCCATGTCCCTGTGTCACAAGAACTCCCAGCCTCTCTCCGAGGAAGCGCGTGACAAGGTGCCTGTGAGGAGGAGGGAGCCTATGCACCCCAGCACCACGCTCTGCAGCCTGTGGGAGGAAGTGCTGCCTGCTTACTCTCTGTGTGCAACCCACTGCCAGGCCTGCCCAGCGCAGAGGGAGGTTCTGCCCACTGTTGCACAGGGAGGACCACCAGGGGAGGCCCCCTGGTTCCAGAGCAGCAAAGCAGGACTTCAAGAGACGTGATGAGGTGCACGGTCTCTGTGGAGGGATGCACAAGCTGCCAGAACCTCTCCAATGTGTGTTCTGGAATATTCTGTGGGCAGTGCTCAGCACATCACACATTCTTCCTGGCTCTCCAGGGTCCGCAGAAAAGTAGTCACAATCAAGCCTCTCCTGGGAACTTTTCTGACCGCAAGCATTCCAACTCGTGTGACTGAAATGAATGGTACCCCAACATTGAAGACAACAGCACCCCAACCAGGACTGCAGGGGAGAGTCTATACGGAGGGTCTCTGTGAGGGTCTATGTGGAGGGTGTCTGTGGAGGTCTGTGTGGGGGTATCATTGGAGGATCTGGTGGGGGGGTGTCTGTAGAGGGTCTGTGTGAAGGGTGTATGTGGAGGGTCTGTGTGGGGGGTGTCTGTGAAGGATCTGTGAGGAAGGTGTCGGTGGAGTCTGTGTGGAGGGTTCTGTGGGTCTGTGTAGAGGTATTCTTGGAGGGTATCTGTGGAGGAACTGTGTAGAGGTCTCTGTGGAGGGTCTATGTAGAGGTCTCTGTGGAAGAACTGTGTAGGGGTCCCTGTGGAGAAACTGTGTAGAGGTCTCTGTGGAGGAACTGTGTAGAGGTCTCTGTCGAGGAACTGTGTAGAGGTCTCTGTGGAGGGTCTGTGTGGAGAGTGTCTGGAGGGTGTATGTTGAAGGTGTCTGTGGAGGGTACCTGGAGAATCTCTGTGGAGGGTTGTGTGGAGGGTGACTGTGGAAGTCTGTGTAGAGGGTGTCTGTGGAGGGTCTGTGAAAGGTGTCTGTAGAGGGTCTGTGTGGAGGGTGTCTATGGAGGATCTGGGTGGAAGGTGTCTGTGGAGAAATCGTGTGGAGGGTCTTGTAGAGGGTATATGTGGAAGAACTGTGTACAGGGTGTCTGAGGAGGAGCTGTGTAGAGGGTGTCTGTGGAGGGTCTGTGTGGAGGGTGTCTGGAGGGTCTCTGCAGAGGCTCTAGAGGGTCTCTGTGTGAAGAGTGTCTGGAGGGTCTATGTGGAAGGTGTCTGTGGAGGTGTCTGAAAGTTCTCTGTGGAGTGTATCTGTGGAGGGTGTCTGTGGAGGGTCTATGTGTAGAATCATGTGAAGGGTCTCTGTCAAGGTTCTATGGGGAGTGCATATGAGGAGGGTCTCTGGGGAAGGTCTATGCGGAGGGTGTCCGTGAGGGTCTCTCTGAAGGGCCATGGATGGGGTCTAACGTGCAGGGGCTAGTTCAGAGAGAAGCCAAGCAGTCAGGGAGGCCAGGCTGAGCAGGTGGTGACAGTCACCAAGTAACACAGAGGGAGGGACCATCGGGAGGAGTCTGGGGTGTGCCCTGACTGACATCTGGTGATTTTGCTTTCCGGGACACAGGAGCAAAGCCAGATCTGGAAGGATCCACACAGGCTCAGGCGAGCATCAAGAGAAGAACCAGCTCTGCATAAGGGATGGGATTTTCTAATGAGGCCGAGCTCTGACACTTACTACAGGGGCAGATTCAGCCCTTCGCTCTCACTCCTTTCTGATGACCAAACCCAAACTAAACTTGAAATTCCCAAATCCGAGGCCAGTGCTGGAACAGGCCCTGCTCCTTGGGCCCAGGAGCTGACACCCAAATGCGTGGGACCTCCGCCAGCACCTTCTCTCACACTTCAATCTGAAGCCTCTCTATCCGCATAAATTTGCAAGATAAAAATGATACCCTGATTATTTAAAGTAATATTAGCTAACACATTTTGAAATATGACAAAAAAGCAAGAAAGGTTTAAACAGTTAATTTTCAAGGCAAATTAGCAGTTGACTTATTATGGAAACCTAACGCCGTACAAGGAGGTGAGTCTCTCGAACAGTAGGCTGGGAGAAACACTCAGCTGACGCCCAAACGCCTGGTTCAGGGGACACTCTGCAGGGCAGCAGTGTTGGGGCTCCAGGGTGTGGCCACCAGCATGACCCCAAGCACTGTCAGACACACCAGCCTAAGGAGAAACCCATCAATAAGGGTGAGTCAGTCCAAAAACTAAGTAAAGGGCCTCTGGACCCATCAGCAAACCACACCTCGCACCTCCGACACGGCCGTGGAAGGAGCACAGGCCTAGCGCAGAACATGCGTGATGACACCCAGACCAGAACAGCTGCCAGCACCCCGACGCAGCGTGCAGAGCACAGCCGCGTGATGACACCCAGACCAGAACAGCTGCCAGCACCCGACGCAGCGTGCAGAGCACAGCCGCGTGACAACACCCAGACCGGAACAGCTGCCAGCACGCCCGACGCAGCGTGCAGAGCACAGTCGTGATGACACCCAGACCAGAACAGCTGCCAGCACCCCGACGCAGCGTGCAGAGCACAGCCGTGATGACACCCAGGCCAGAACAGCTGCCAGCACCCCGACGCAGGCGTGCAGAGCACAGCCGCGTGATGACACCCAGGCCAGAACAGCTGCCAGCACCCCGACGCGGCGTGCAGAGCACAGCCACGAGCCACGAGTGTCTCGGGCCACATCCAGACCTGTTCCTCCTCTCTGCCCTAGGGAAGTGGAGGCAAAGGTCAGCTGCAGGCAGCAAATGCTGGACGCCACGAACCTACGAGAGCAGTAAGCAAACAGAGGAGGAGTTCTGACGGCGGCAGAAACGAGCAGGACGTGCAGCTCACACAAGGATGGACAAGTGGCCGGCGCCCTGTGGACCCATCGGAGGCCCCCGGGGCTCCTCGGGGACAACAGAAGGAATCCAGTGGTCCTCAGGGACAACCCATGTGTGCTGAGTTTCCCAATGATCCCCTGGGCATATATGTCCTGTGCGGTTACCTCCTGGGGACAGGCCAGGCGGACAGTGTCCTTCACCTGACAGTGCCCACTGTGGGCGGCCGCTATGGGAAGGACCAGACAAGGGGCTGCAGCCACTACGGGCCCAGCCTGATGCATCCACCGCGGCACGCTTTGTGGGCGGTGCGGGGAATATGGGGCGAGATCAGTGTTGGGTCAGCACCCAGCACTGTGTCCAGCACCCTGTGTCCATCCACCCAGGACCTTGTGTCTAGCACCCAGCACCGAGTATCCAGCACCAAGGAGTCCAGTGCCCAGAAAGCAGCTCCCTGAACTCAAGAGTTCAGTACCCAGTATCCAGCACCCAGTACTGAGCACCCAGCACTCAGTACTGAGCACCCAGCACTCAGCCGTGTCTCCCTGTGCTGCTCACCCCCGGGGCAAGCCCAAGTTGCAGGCTGGAGGCCTAGGGCGCGGGAGAAGCCTGATGATCCCAGTGAGCCTGACATGGGCCCCGAAAAGGGTGGGATAGTAGCAGAAGGCTGGGACACCCACCATGGGTGAGACTTAGACCATCGGAAAATACACTGGACCCACCTCAACACTGCAGGTGTTGCCACACACAACACTGTGGTATCACCACACACAATACTAAAGGTGTTACTTCATCTAATACTGCAGCATGACCACACACAACATTGCAGGTGTTGCTACATACAACGCTCCAGTGTCAATACACATGACACTGCCGGTGTCACCACACAAAAACACCTACAACACTGTGGGTGTCACCACAGACAGCACTATAGGTGCTACAACACCACCCGTGTCACCACACACATAGCAGGTGTCACCACACACACCACAGGTGTCACCTCATAAAACACCACAGATGTTACCACACATAACACTGCAGGTGTCACCACATACAACACAGTGGGAATCACCACACACAGCGTTATAGGTGCTACTATATACAACACCACCCATGTCACCACACACATAGCAGGTGCCACCACAAACACCACAGGTGTCACCACACAAAACACCACAGATGCCACAACACACAACAACAAAGCTATCACCACACAAAGCATTGCATGTGCCACCACACACAATACTGAAGGTGTCACCACACTCTACTACAGGTGTTACTACATGCAACACTACAGGTGTCATCACACAACACCGCAGGTGTCACCACACTATCACTGAAGGTGTCACCATACACAACACAGCAGGTGTCACCACACATATCACTGAAGGTGTCACCATACACAACACCGCAGGTGTCACCACACACATCACCACAGGTGTCACCATACATAGCACCACAGGTGTCACCATACACAACACCGCAGGTGTCACCACACACAGCTCTGCAGGTGTCACCACACACATCACCACAGGTGTCACCATACACAACACCGCAGGTGTCCACACACAGCACTACACGTGTCACCGCACACATCAAGGTGTCACCATAAACAACACTGCAGGTGTCACCATACACAACACCGCAGGTGTCACCACACACAGCACTACAGGTGTCACCACACACATCAAGGTGTCACCATACACAACACTGCAGGTGTCACCACACACAGCACTGCAGGTGTCATCACACACAGCACCGCAGGTGTCACCATACACAACACCACAGGTGTCACCACACACATCACCACAGGTGTCACCATACACATCACCACAGGTGTCACCATACACAACACCGCAGGTGTCACCACACACATCACCACAGGTGTCACCATACACAACACCGCAGGTGTCCACCACACACCACTACACGGTGTCACCACACACAGCACTCAGGTGTCATCACACATCACCACAGGTGTCACCACCATACATAACACAGCAGTGTCACTACACAAGTCAGTGAATTTGAGGGTGAATCCCAACCAAGAGTTACCTGCTGCAGACAGACAGCGGTTCCAGATCTAGTCTCACCTCAGAGTCCTCCCTCGCTCCACCTGAGCAGCACATGAGCATGTTCTGCTGCAGCAAATCAGCCTTTGCCACGGCGGCCACCTGCCTGCCCACAAGCTCCTACAGAGAATCAGCCTCTGCCACGGCGGCCAACTGCCCGCCCACAAGCTCCTACAGAGAATCAGCCCCTGCCACGGCCCCCGCCTGCCCGCCCACAAGCTCCTACAGAAAATCAGCCCCTGCCACGGCCCCGCCTGCCCGCCCACAAGCTCCTACAGAGAATCAGCCCCTGCCACGGCGCCTGCCGCCCACAAGCTCCTACAGAGAATCAGCCCCTGCCACGGCCCCCGCCCGCCCCAAGCTCCTACAGAGAATCAGCCCCTGCCACGGCCCCGCCCTGCCCGCCCTAAGCTCCTACAGAGAGTCAGCCCCTGCCACGGCCCCCGCCTGCCCGCCCACAAGCTCCTACAGAGAGTCAGCCCCCTGCCACGGCCCCCACTTGCCCGCCACAAGCTCCTACAGAGAATCAGCCCCTGCCACGGCCCCCACCTGCCCGCCCACAAGCTCCTCGAGTCAGCCCCGCCACGGCAGCCACTTGCCCGCCCACAAGCTCCTACAGAGAATCAGCCCCTGCCATGGCCCCGCCTGCCCGCCCACAAGCTCCTACAGAGAATCAGCCCCTGCCACGGCCGCCGCCTGCTGCCAACCACAGAACCACCTGCTTATCCAGACTCTGCTGCGCGAATCAGCCCCTGCCATGGCACCACGTGCTTCTCGGGAAGTAAGGCCCTGCCACAGCTAACACCTGCCTGTCACACATTCCTACAGCAAACCCACCCCTGCATGGCCGCTGCCTGCCCGTCCATCCCCACACAGGCCTGTCCACACATTGCGAGTAAATCAGGCCTGCCATGTATCGCTGCTGTCCACATGCTCCGGCAGTGAATCAGACACAGCCACACCTTGTGTCTTCTGGGGCGACTCAGGGCAGGATCCTGGGGTGCTAGGGCAGCTCCCACCAACTTGGCCCTAAAGTCCAGCTGCTCCTTCCTTGGGAACTCAGAGGAGAAAAGGCCCTCAGGAGAAATACTCGAGGTAGATTTTAAGGGGAAACTAAACTTCTTTGTTGTTAGATTTTTTGGAATAGTGTTAAAGAAAACTGTGAAACTGTAATGACTAAGTGCTTATATTTGATGGGTTTTACTTATTTCCTTCATCAAAAACAAAACAAAACAAAAACAAAACAAAGGGGGAACCCACAAGGAAACCAGTAACTGTTAACCCTAATTTATTTTTACTCTTCAAGTGACATTACTTTTAACTGGCTACATTTGGATAATAAAAGCCATGGATTTCAAACCACTTAGTAATTTGGTTTCATTTTTAACACAAATAACACCTTTTCATCCATTTTATATAAACTTCAAACAACACAGGTCTTAACTTACTGCCAAATAAGAAGAAACGTGTTACATTAAAGTGCATGTTGTTGGCTGTGCTTTTTGGAAACACATTCATTTTCGCAGCAATTTTGAGTTATTTTTCTGTCACTTGCTTTCTCCTATTCAGAGAGACGAGCGGTGCCTCCCAGGAACAGCCCCCCAGGCCGACCCTCGGCGCTGGCAGCTCCCTACCACCAGCAGCTGCACGCCCAGTGAGGGTCCCCGTCCACTGCGCACTCAGGAAGGGTGCGCGCAGGATCGGGACTCGAGGAAGACGGGGCAGCTCCAAACCCTTTCCCAGACACATGCAGTCTGAGCCAGAGGCCTGCCCTGCCCTCCTGCCCCTCCTCCTCCCTCTGCTCCTCCTCCTGCTCCTCGCTCCTTCGCCTGCTCTCCCTCCTCCTCGGTTTGCTCCCTCCTCCCACTCCTCCTCTGGCTCCTCCTCTTGCTCCTCCAGCTCAGCTGTCTCCTCAGCTCAGCAGGCTAAGGCGACTCTCCTCATCTAGAAGGTCCTGCTCTTCCGGCTCTTTCTCTCACTCCTTCGCCTGCTCCCCCTCCTCCTCTTGTTCTTTCTGCTCCTCCTCCATCACTCCTCCACCTGGTCCTCCCCTCCTTTCCCTCCACTCCCCTTTCCCTGCTGCAGCATTTACCCCCTTGGGCAAAGCCCTCAGGAGAGAAGGGACAGGCGACAGGACAAGCTGAATGGCCCCTGGCCACGGGTGCTTGGGCTGGACCCCCGGGGATAGGGTGCAGTCAGGAAAGGGGGAAGGGCAGCGCTATGGGGGGCTGCAGGGGCTGTGAGTGCTGGTCATCATGGTCCTCAGGTGGGTTCTCGAGAGCAGAAATGGGCTGAGCTAAGGCTCCTGGGAGCAGCTGACTGAGGGGAGACGGCTTCTCTCCCCAGCCTAGAACGACCGGACCGTCGGAGGCAGAGCTAGACACAGAAGAAAGCACAACCAGGGCCCCACAAGCAGGAAGGCATTAAAGGGCTCAGCACCCAGACTGGACCCACGGGGGGGGCAAGACGCGAGATGCAGCAGGTGATGCTCTTGTCATCCCTTCCTCTGCTCTCCCTCACGCGCCCCTTCCCCCCCCCCCCCTTCCTCTGCTCTCCTCACGCCTCCTCCTTCCTCTGCTCTCCTCACGCTCCCCTTCCTCTGCTCTCCTCACGCTCCCTTCTCTCTGCTCTCCTCACGCTCCCCCTTCCTCTGCTCCTCCTCGCTCCCCCTTCCTCTGCTCTCCTCACGCTCCCCCTTCCCTCTGCTCTCCTCACGCTCCCCTTCCTCTGCTCTCCTCACGCCCCCCTTCCTCTGCTCTCCTCACGCTCCCTTCCTCTGCTCTCCTCCTCAGCCCCCTTCCTCTGCTCTCCTCACGCTCCCCTTCCTCTGCTCTCCTCACGCTCCCCTTCCTCTGCTCTCCTCATGCTCCCCTTCCTCTGCTCTCCTCACGCTCCCGCTTCCTCTGCTCTCCCTCACGCCTCCCCTTCCTCTGCTCTCCTCACGCTCCCCTTCTGCTCTCCTCACATGCCCTTTCCTCTGCTCTCCTCACACGCCTTTTCCTTAGCTCTCCTCACACGCCCCTTCCTCTGTTTCCTCACACGCCTCTTCCTCTGCTCTCCTCACACGCCCCTTCCTCTGCTCTCCTCACGCTCCCCCTTCCTCTGCTCTCCCTCACACTCCCCTTCCTCTGCTCTCCTCACATTACCCTTCCACTGCTCTCCTCACACACCCCTTCTTTTCTCCTCCACACGCCCTTCCTCTGCTCTCCTCACACGCCTTTTCCTCAGCTCTCCTCACACTCCCCTTCCTCTGCTCTCCTCACACGCCTTTTCCTCAGCTCTCCTCACATGCCCCTTCCTCTGTTTCCTCACACGCCTCTTCCTCTGCTCTCCACACGCCCCTTCCTCTTCTCTCCTCACATGCCCCTTCCTCTACTCTCCTCACACGCCCCTTCCTCTGCTCTCCTCACACTCCCTTCCTCTGCTCTCCTCACACTCCCCTTCCTCTGCTCTCCTCACACTCCCCTTCCTCTGCTCTCCTCACCTCCCCTTCCCTCTGCTCTCCTCACACTCCCTTCCTCTGCTCTCCTCACACTCCCCTTCCTCTGCTCTCCTCACAGCCCCTTCCTCTGCTCTCCTCACACTCTCCTTCCTCTGCTCTCCTCACACTCCCCTTCCTCTGCTCTCCTCACACTCTCCTTCCTCAGCTCTCTCCTCACACTCGTTCTCTGCTCCGACACTCCCTGATGCAAAGCCCACACCGGAGCATCCTAGTCTCCACAGTGAACCCCTCTGCAGAGCTCTGTGCTATCGTTCGTCAGGCGCTCAGGCCTGACCATAGCCCGGCCAGCACAAGGCCCCCTCTGGCGAGGCACACACTTGCAACAAGCTTTTTGGGCAGTGCAGTCGCAGCCTGGGGATGCTCCTGCCTCCAGCGTGCATGAGCCCCTCCGTGTGGCCCTCCTGACATGGCATCGAGCCGTAGGGTCCTGAAACCACAGCCACCGGGAGGGGGCCCTGGCTGCAGAGCTGGACAGAGAGACACAGAGGGTCAGCAGTGGCCAGTGGTCCTCTACTGGCTCCTGCAGGAGAGGCGATCTCTCTCATTCATTACAATGCACAGGGCAGAGTCTATCCAGCTTGAAGACGAGGTGAATCGTGAATGCCAAACAAACGGTGTCTGAGGGTCCCCAAGAAGACTCTATGTCTGACTTTTCTGCAGCCCAGACGCCTGTTCCCAGGCGCTCGGGGGCTCCGTTCCGTGGGGAAGCCTGACACGGCCACGCATTTGTTTCCCTGACGTCCTCAGGCCACTTTCTCTCACAAAGTCAAGTCTGGGCAGGACATGTCTGTGTCCACAGGTGGAAGGAAGAAGCCTCAGGCAGGGGCAGAAGGCAAGCAAACCACAAACCTGGCAGAAGTGAGTGCGTGTGTGCGGGCATGTGTGTGTGTGTGTGTGTGTGTGTGTGTGTGTGTGTGTGCATGGGGGGTGCAGGCATATGCAGCTCAGCCCGGGCTGAGCTGGCTCTTAGCTCAAACTGTCTGGGATGGGCATCACAAAAGCCTATTTGTGTAGGCACTAAAGCAAACATATCCCTAAAAGTACAGAAATTAGATGTGAAAATCGCCTCAGTGGTGCTCACATTCGTGGAAGCAACCCTGCAGGCAGGTGGTTCTTGTCCACCTACAGGTCCCAGGTAACATCATTCGCAGGGAGGAGGCGGCGGATGCGGCAATGGCTGTATGGAGACCACCAGCGCCTGGCCACAGGCATGTGGGCCCAGGCCCGAGCACAGCAGGCAGAGCCCCAGGGCAGTTGCGCTTGCCCCGGGCACCCTGTGCTGGAGCTTTCAGGGGGCCACAGGAACCTTGTTCCACTGCAGTAAAGGGCGTGGCTGACCCGAAGCTGACGGCTCTGGCCAGGAGCCCGATGTCAGGTCTGCCCTGGAAACTGAGGCACAGCTGCGGTGGGGGTGAAGCGGGGCGGTGCTGGCAGCGGCCACTCTGTTTGCTAAACAAAGGAACGGCTCATTTCTGGGAGTTAATTCCCTTCTGGCGGGAGGCTGCTGAGGGGAGGCTGATTTGGGAAGGGCTCGTTGCTACGGCAACTGGTATCTCCTTAATTAATGGCCGATATTCCCATCAAGAGACAGGCCCCATTCGGCTGCTGGAAATAACCAAATGAGTCTAAATCTGGGGCTTTGGGGCGAACAGGCGCTCCGGGTGCTGGATGGAAACTGCCCGTCAGGAGCACGGCAACGGCTCAGGAACAGAGGCTGTAGCACTCCAGGGGCAGGTGAGTGTGCGGACGTGTGGCAGCCTGTGGGTGCGGCTGCCTCGGGAGCTGTCTCCTCAGCTCCAGCGTGGCGCCCTCCGCTGCCACCCACTCTCTGTCCCTGGGCACAGGCCTCCCTGACCACAGCCACGGCGCTCTTCACGGCTACCCATAGACCACCATGCTGTGGCCGTGTGAATCGCACTGGGGCGGCCTCCAGGGTTACTGTCCGCACACTCAGCTGCTCCACACCTCACTCGCTTTAAGCAGCTGCAGCCCACGAACACAAGTTCCACTCACGCCAGGACAATATGGGATGCAGGAAGGGGACACAGCCAAGTGCGACCCCAGCACATGGCTGGCCAGAGGCACCTGGACAGCAAAGCTGGGCTCTGTTGGGGCCAGTCTACGAAACGCCTCTGAGCCCAGGCTATGGTCCCTCTGAGTCTGGCCTGGGGGTCACCCGGGCTCAGAGCCCTCAGACACAGCTCCTGGCCTCCCAGAGCTTCACTCAAAGATTTCTTTCAGTCGCTGAGCCTGGAGACTGACTTCTGGATTATTTGAGGGAAAGCATAATTTTTCTACATTTGTAGCGAAGAAATGGTTCTGTGCAGCTCAGGAGATACAAGTGTGGCCCCACGCCGCTGCGCTCCCACGAGCGGCTCATCCAGCCTCGGATCGCCTCATCCTTGATTCCTTCCCGACAAGGCGGGATTTCAGCATCTTCGCAAATCCAACGAAGATCAAAGATGCAGAGAATATTTTGTAAGCATTTTCCTGGCTTTGTTCTTTAATATACATGCAGACATTTTATTTTCTGGGGACTTGCAATTAGACCTTCAATTTTTCAAAATGTGTATTAATATCTTCAAAGTGAACATTTAATATGCTTTATGAAAAATTTTAGATTTTTTTGGAGGGGGAGCCACACCTGGCTGTGCTCTGGGCTTACTCTTGGCGCTGCGTGTCAGGAATCCATCCTGGCGGGCCTCAGGGGACCATATGGGTGCCAGAGAGCAAACCCGACTGGTCGCATGCAAGGCAAGTACTTACCTGCTGTACTACTGCTGCAGCTCTCACAATTTCAGAAAATTTTAAATGCAACGAAAACCAAAAACGTAATTTAGGTTTATGAAAACTCCTTGACTCTATGGAAATTAAGTTCTTCATTATGCCAGTGTTTCCAACGTGGGCGATGTGGCTCCCCGGAGGCGGGCGGGCGGTTATGGGGAGGGGCGCAGCTCAGGGTGTTTCTGTGTCACATACAGGCCCATTTCCAGGGCACGGTGGACCCCTCCGGAGAGGGCGAGGCCAAACAGGTTTGGAGCCCTCAAGGCAGACTCCGCTTCACTTGCTCTACTAACATTTCAACTGTGCGGTGGCTGGTCCAGGGCAGCCGCCTCTTTATTCTACAGTCAGCTTCTGTAGACAACGCATCTGAAGGCAGAAATTAATTACTCTCCTATAGTCTCTCGGAGGGTCAGGCTTAATCCCTGCCTTCTTTCAGCTCTCCGTCAAAATCAAATGAACAATAAAACCATAATGAAGGTCTGCATGGCGACAGCCTTCCGTCAGCAGGACGCCGACTCGGAGGCCGCGGCCCTCTCAGGACCCTGACCGGATGGAGTCCGCTGGACGGACCCCGCCAAAGGCAGCCCCGGAAAGCCAGGAGGCCCCGAGCCAGTGGCAGCTCAGTGCCAGTCCCAAGGCTCCGTTTGAGGCCGCAGGATCAGATGCGGAGACGTGAGTCATGGTGCTTTGTGGCAGGTGTCACAGACGTCCCTTTTGTCGCCGCACACGAGGGCCGCGGGAGATGAGGGTCACTAGCAAACGGTGAGCAAGAACCTCCAAGGAGTCACGGGTGGGACATGTGTGATTCACAGAGACCCGGGCGTGTGTACGATCAGTGAAACAAGTGTGTGCTGTCAGAGACACGGGTCGGATGTGCGGCCACCACGGCAACAGGCCCACGGAACAGACTGTGGCCACGGTTAGCGCGCTGCAGGCACACGGCGACAGTCAAAAGCAAAGTCTCGGCTCCGCCCAGGGTCCTCCTGACGCTTCAGCCCTAACGGGCCTGACCTGCCTCACAGTCCCTGGAGAATGTGCTAGAGGCCTTGGCAAGGTCCAGCTGCCCCGTGAGCCCTGCACAGGCGCCGGGCTCTGTCCACCCTCTGCCTGTCAGCTCAAGTCTGGGCAGCAGACACAGACAGCATCACGTGTTTAGGCTCCTGGAACGGTCAGGATGAAGCAGGGGCGGCTCGAGGCGCAACAAGGCTCCCGAAGCATCGCTGAAGCTCCCGCACTCAGACCCCACGACACAACCACAAGGATAAACAAATTCTTTGCCTCACAAGGAACACGAGAGCCCTGGGCTGCCGCGTGCAAGGTCGGAGGGAACGAACCGCAGCCACGCTGGGGGCTGGAGCGGGAACCAGCCGTGCATGGGCCGAGGAAGGGCGCGTGCCACCGCGCAAAGCCTTTACACCTTTCTGAAACAAGCTTGTAAGTGAGCCTGACTCCGCTCTTTACGGGACTCTCTAGGCGTTTCCTCCTTTCCCCGCTGTTCTAAAGTTCTCAGAATCTCGGCAGCTGTTGCTTGCATCATTCCTCTGCAATTTTTGTTCTTCTGCTATTTTAATCCAACTATGAGAGCCTACCTACTACCAAAGAGTATCCCACCTGCACGGCAGAGCCTGGCAAGCTACGTGTGTCATATTCAATATGCCCAGAGCAGTAACCATGATGGACCTCAGTCCCATGACCTGAACGAATGGTCTGAGGCTCTTGGTGTTCCTGGAGCGAGCAGATGCCCTAGGGCTACACTAGCACGACAGGGGATGAATGGAGATGTTACTAGCACCTGCTCGAGCACAGCGACAACAACGGGAAGACAAGTGATACAAGTGAAGTGATGACAGTCACTTCCTCTCGGGGACCCTCTCGCCAGGATGTCCATGGACAGTCTGGGAAAGTCGGCCTTGGGGTCAGGGGAATCCCAAACCAGAGTGAGTCCAGCAGCTTAGCGAGAACTCGCTGGCCAGAGGGCGAGAGATCTCTGTGCTCGAGGTGAAGCTGGAAGGCTTTTCCTGTTTGTAACAAATACTGCTACGTCAACACGGCCCGACCACCACCTCAGAGCTCCACGGAGCACCGCAGTGCAGGTTCTGAAGCACCAGCCCACCGCGGGGACACGCCACACAGCCACAAGCCGAGCCTTCCCTTGGCAGGAACCACAGGTGACTCGAGGCACAGGAGTCCAGCCCGGGGTGCGGGTGAGACACGCTCTGGCCCCAGAACCCACCCCGGCCCGCGGCCTCCACAGACAGAGCAGGCCAGGGCTCCCTGCCCCGCTGAGTCAGCAGAGGCTGCCTAGGGCCGTCTCTCACGTGGGTGCCGGAACACAAGCTGTTTGGCCAGCGGCTCCCCAGTGGCAGGACACAAGGAGGCTGGCCCAACCTTCAGCAGTGTTGTCAGACATGCGCTTCCCCGGCACCGCCACCAACAGGAGCCCAGCAAGGGCACAGGCTGGCCCTGCAGACAGCGGGACTCAGGTCCGGCTGGCCACAGGACAGAATGCTCAGATGCCCAGGTGTCACCACACGTGCACGCAGGGCCGCCTCCCTCCAGAAGCCCCTCGGCGGAAGACGGAATGGCGCTACCCGGGGCCTCCTCTGCCTAGCACCTGTGCGGGGCACACAGCTCTGTGGGGGACTCCTGCAGCGCTGGGTGTTGAGACAGTGTTGTGTGGTGATAAGATGCTTTGTGGTGACACTCACAGAGTTATGTGGCAACACAGTGTTGTGTGGTGACATTCAGTGTTGTGTGGTGACAAAGTGTGTGCTGAGTGTTGCATGGTGACACTCACAGTGCTGTGTGGTGACAGTGTTAATGTAGTGACTGTGTTGTGTGGTGACAAGTGCTGTGTGGTGACACAGGTTTGTACAGTGACACGGTGTCATGTGGTAACACAGTGCTGTGTGGTGACAGCCAGAGTTTTTGTGTGTGGTAACACTCACAGTGTTGTGTAGTGACGCAGTGTTATGTGGTGACACGGTGTTACATGGTGACACACAGTGTTGTGTGGTGACACAGTGTTACATGGTGACACAGTGTTGTGTGGTGACAGTGTTACATGGTGACACACAGTGTTTGTGTGGTGACAGTGTTACATGGTGACATAGTGTTGTGTGGTGACACAGTGTTGTGTGGTGACAGTGTTACATGGTGACACACAGTGTTGTGTGGTGGCAGTGTTACATGGTGACACTAGCGTGTGTGTGGTGACACACAGTGTTGTGTGGTGACAGTGTTACATGGTGACACAGTGTTGTGTGGTGACACGGTGTTACATGGTGACACACAGTGTTGTGTGGTGACACGGTGTTACATGGTGACACAGTGTTGTGTGGTGACACAGTTTTATATGGTGACACACAGTGTTGTGTGGTGGCACAGTGTTACATGGTGACACAGTGTTGTGTGGTGACACAGTGTTACATGGTGACACACAGTGTTGTGTGGTGACACAGTGTGGTGGGTGACAGCACTGCGTGGTGGGGACACAGGGTTGTCCACTCACAGTGGTAGTGACACTCACAGTGTCACAAAGTGAAGTGGTGACAAAGAGTTGCGTGGTGACAGTTATGTGGTAACTCCCACACTGTTGCGTGATGAGTGTTGTGTGATGACCCCAGCAGTGCTGGGTGGTCACACCGGTGGTGCCGTATGATAACCAGTTTATGTGTGGTGATACCCACACTGCTGTGTGGTGTCAACCACAGTGTTATACGTGGTTGTCACCACATAGAGGTATACAGGTGGTAACTCCATAGTGCTGTGTGATGTCAGAGTTATGTTGTGTGTGGTGACACCCACGGTGTTGTGTGATGCGTGGTAACACAATGTTGTGGTGACATCAGTGCTGTGTAGTGGTACCTGCAGTATTATGTGATGCATGCTGACACCTACAGAGCTTTGGGTCCCAACAGCCAGACGGTCATCCCTGGGCACGCACTTGTGTCTCTGCAACTGGGCACTTCTTTTGCACATGTGTGTGCCCGAGGGGCCTCGCTTTCCCCAGGCACAGCCTCGTGACTCACCCATGACCTGGGGTACAGCCACACATGCTCACCAGGGCCCACTCACACAGCTGCCAGCACACGTCCGGTCCACGTGTCCACAGCATGGGCTGGAGGGAGAGCTGAGGAGGCCGCTGCGTGTGTGGGGAGCCCCCCAGCCCCCTAGCTCTTTCCCTGGACCGGGTCTGTTGGCTAGCGGGAATACAGGCCTGCTAAACGGCTCCCCTGTGTCCTGGGTGACCGGGCGCTAGGGCCCCCCCACCCACCCCACCCCACAGAGAAGCCTGCCTCGCCGGGCCAGGGCTCTCTCCAGAGACCCTCTAGGTCGCTCACCCACCTCCGGAGTGGTGCTGGTAGGCAGGGATTTCTGTGGTTGTTTGGGGGCAGCGTGGCAGTGTTGTTCTGGGCTGACTCCTGCCTCTGTGCTCAGGGATCACTCGGGTGTAGCTCCGGGGGACCAGATAGGGTGGGGCGGGACCTGGGTGGGCAGCATGTAAGGCCAGTGCCCTCCGGCTGCGCCAGCTCCTCAGCCCCCAGATGGCTGCGTTTCTAACAAGGATGGGAGCACCTCACCCGCCCCTCCACGTTAGGGGGTCTCCTGCAGGCCAGGAAGGCGCCCAGCTCTGCCAGTGCGAGGTGGTTACAGTGCCTGAGGCAATTCCTAAATGTGGGAGTGGGGCAAGAGGCGGAGGGAGGGGGCTGTGTCTGAAGAGCCGCCTGGCAAGTTCAGTCCTGGTATGCCCACATGGCCACCTGGACCCGGGCACGCACTTACGCGACAGGGCCCCACACGACATAAAAGAGGGAGGGAGGCGAGAAGAGTATTCTTAAAGAGACAGAGCATGAAAACACTCTCGAACACGCCTCCGTCTGGCCTCAGACCCCCAGGACCCACGCTCACTTCCCTTTTGCGTTGAGGCGGAGTCACAAAAGAACCAGAATTTCAGCTGCACAAATTTCCCAGCGCTGTTCTTCTGCCAACTAAAGCAGTTTGACCTGAAGGCCAGGTCAGGAGTGGCCACTCGGGCCCTGTCCTGCTCCTGGCGCCTCCGCGGGGTGCCGTGCCATGGCTATGCGGCCCCTAAAGCAAACTTACGATGGTGGGGACACGTCAGGAGGAAGGGCTCCCGGGGCCCGCTGAGGGCGGGCAAAGCTGTCCCCATGCTGTCCCTGCGGCCCGGGAGCAGGTGGCAGTCGGTTGCCCTAGAGCGGAAACCGGCATCGACACCTGGGGCCCGTCCTGTTCGGTGCCTTTTCGCTGTTTTCCAGAACAGACCCCTGAGAAATGAAGGAAATCTCCAGCTGATGGGGTACAGCAGCTTGGCCGTGCCCACGCAGACAAAGGGCAGCAGCCGTGGGCGAGTGGCCAGGCTGAGGGGCGCAGGGGCAGTCTTGGGGGGCGAGCACCCGCCTGGAGCTTGTGGGCAGCAGAAGCTGAGAGGACTCGGGCCTCAGACAGACGGAGGGAGACGCCTCATGCCCGGCCCTCGGCTCAGCGATGGGAGGGAGGAGAGCAGAGCTGCTCCGGAGGAAACGGATGAGCTGCGCTCCCGGCACACGGCCACAAGGACCACACACACACACACACACACACACACACACACACACACACACGCACACGCACGTGCACACATACACTCCACACACACACTCACACGTGCACACACACGCACACACACGCATGCGCACACACACACTCACACACTCACACACATACACACACTCACACACAGTAACATTTCCCCAGCACACACCCTTGGCTCACCTCTGACCTCTGCATGCCCCACTCAGGGCTCATGACAGAAATCGAGCCAGTGCGGACCCCGGGCCCAAGAATCGTTTTCCTGGGAGAAATTGCATATGGTGGCCGTGCTCCACACAGTGCTCACACGAGGCAATCGGCAGGTGTGAGGGGCCCCAGGAGGCAGCGCAGCCCCCTGCTGCACCTCAGACCTCAGCTCTCATCCCAGCCGCTCCTGCAACAGGAAAGCTGTTTCTGCAAACACCTTTGGGGGTCTCCACTGACATCACAGTTTACTAGCACTGCAGGCAGGAAAACAGGGCAGGGTCACCTCTGACATAGGGCGATATTTTTTTATTACAGAGTCAAGAAGGAAAACAGACTAGGGTTTAAATCAATTGAAACCACTCAGGCTTAACCAAAATAACTCATTTTCTTTTCTATATTTCTGATGCTTAGCATGTTTTCCACTTTATTTTTTAAGCCCACACATATTCCAATTGCTGAAGAAAAAAAGAGAAACAGCTTTAAGCTTTGGTAGCATCTGACTCACCCAAAAGCTTTTTCACTTATTAAAATCACTTTAATAATCACTTGAATATTAGGGAATATCTTGCTAAACGGAAACACAAATTAACCGAAGGGCAGAAATCATTTTTAAATTAGAAAACCTCACAAAATGCGGAGCGAAGCAATCCCCTCCCTGAGCACAGCAGACGTGAGAGCTGCCACGGGCCGGGACTCACCGGGCAGGCGCGTCTCAAAGGCACCGAGGCGGCTGAGCGCAGGCGGCAGGACAAAAGGAACCTGGCAGCCGCTCCCAGGGTCCTCGCTGCCCACGGGCACCAGGTCCCGGCGAGCCGCGGCGGAGGCTCCTGGGACGTGCTGGACGCGCGGAGCCGAGGAGGCGGCACCTCGCGCCCGGCTGCTCCCTGCTCCTCCGGACAGGCACAGAGGCGCGGCCCAGCCCCTGCTCCTCCGAGCCGCTGGTGCAGAACCATCCCGTGAAGGCAGGCGGGTGTCACTGCTGGGTCCACGTGTCCCTGGTAGGGCTGTCTCTTCTCCCCTGAAGACGCAGGGGATGCCAGCCTGCGCAGCAGTGCCGACCCCCGACAAAGCACAGCCGCGTCCTGGATCGCTCGTGCGAGGATCAGAGCGGCGGGCTTCAAGAACAAAGATTAGTTGGGCAAACACGGCGGGACCCAGAAGTCACAGCCCGGCCCTTCCCAGGTCAGACCGGTCTCAGTCGGCTGCCCGCTCTCAGCTGAGGGACGGGTGAGACCAGTCTGTCACGGAGAAGAAGAAGACTTCCAGAGTCTGATTTGAATAAATGATCTTTTTAAATCCCAGATAATTAATTTGAGCAGAAGAGACAAAGGTTGCTGAATTTCTGAATAAAAAGCAATTCAGAGGCAGGTTCAACTATTTTAACTTGAACAAAAAAAGAAACTACCTTCATTTAGGATCTCAAACTCTAAATTAAACAAAATAATTAGGGAAGAATTTTTTTTAAATAATCACCTTGGTTATTAAAATGCAATAACCGCTTATGCCTAGCATGGCAACGGAGAAGGGCTGTGAGTGTGCGTCTATGTCTGTGTACATGCGTGTGCGTGCTCAGCGTGCACGCATGTCCAGGTGTGTGCACCCATGTGTGTGCCCACTTGTGCGTGTATACGCTTGCCTGCACATGTGTGCCTGCTTATACATGTATGCATGTACCGGCAAGTGTGCCCACTGTGCATGTATGTGTCTGCACATGTGTGTGCCCACCCTGTACATGTGTGTGCTGGCTCGAACATGTGTGTGCCCACCTGTACATGTGTGTGCTGGCTCGTACATGTGTGTGCCGGCTCGTACCTGTGTGTGCCCACCTGTACATGTGTGTGCTGGCTCATACATGTGTGTGCTGGCTCATACATGTGTGCCCACCTGTACATGTATGTGCTGGCTCATGACATGTGCGCCAACTGGACATACGCCTGTATGCCTGCACATGTGTCTGCTTGTACATGTGTGTGCCAGTCTGCACGTGTATATATGCTGGCTCGTCCATGTGCGTGTGTCTGCATGTGTGTGTGCGCCCGTGGGCAGCCTCGGCCAGCCCTGATGCCTGTCAGAGCAGAAGCTGACGAGCGTCTGTCTCCGAGCACTCACGGCTCAGCGGGACAGCAGGTACCACTCAACTTCCTTTCACTAAAGACAGTTACTTGAGTGTCCTTAAGGAGTCCCTGCCGGCTGGGGCACCCTCCCGGGCACTCTCCATGGGCTTCAGCTGCCGCTGCCGCAGGAGAGGAGTGAGCCTGGGTGCTCTGCAGAGGGAGGAGGCTTCTCCGCGAGGGGATTACCTGCAGCTTCCACCTTACAGTGTAACACCATGAAATTAGGACTGTGAGCACTTGTTTGGGGGCTTGGTTTAAAGCATAAAACGGAACTTAAAAGAAAGATAAGCTACTTACATCTTAAAAAGGGAAACTAAAAACTGACGGCGATTTTCTCATGTATCCCATTTCAAAGCGCGCAGCGTCGCGGGCAGAACGCGGGAGCTCAGCTGCCTGCCCGGCCGGCCATTGTCCCGGCCGGAGCAGAAGAGGCGGGCACGGCTGCCCCCTGCCGGCCGCCGGCGAGGCTGCAGCGTCTAGGGCTCCCGGTCGGGGGACCGGCAAGGGCCGTGCAGGCACTTTCCCTAACAGCAGGCGGCCCTCACGCAGGCTACAAATTTGCCTCAAGACGTGGGTTTAAAAGCTTTTCCGTGTTTTGTAAAATAAACTCCGAGTTCTGCCTGAATCTAAAGTTGCCAGGTGACCTGAGCCGGAGCGGCCGTCCAGTGAGCCCTGCCTGGCTTGCCCCTCGTGCAGCAGCCCTGGTCCCTCCTGGGCACTTGTGGAGCAGGAGTGGCCAGCCGAGAGCTCCTGGGGTGCTGGGCGGCACCTTCCCCCCCACGGCTGCTGGACAGTCAGACCCAAACCTCCGTGAGCAGTGCCAGCACCCCACGCCTGCCCGCGGCCCAGCACGTGCAGGGTGAGCCCCGGCGTGTCCAGGTCTGGGGCACGCGAGAGAACCACTCTCAAGGGCTCCCGAGCTGGGCAACGCGAAGCCCGAGGTAAGGAGCCGGAGTGCAGGCACATCTGTGTCACCTCATCCCACACGGTCCCGGGCCTCGGCCCTGGGCACCCCCCATCCTGCCTGCTGGCCAAGGAAGCAGGACGGGCCTCCCGCTCCCAGGGACTGGCCTGTGGTCAGTTCCTCGCGTCAGGAAGGGGACGGCCTGTGGTCAGTTCCTCGCGTCAGGAAGGGGACGGCCTGTGGTCAGTTACTTGGCTGAGGAAGGGGACGCCTGAGGTCAGTTCCTCGCATCAGGAAGGGAACGCCTGTGGTCAGTTACTTGCCTGAGGAAGGGGACGCCTGAGGTCAGTTTCTCGCATCAGGAAGCAGCTTCGCCGCGGCGCACACGGATGCGCCCAGTCTCGTCAGCTCCAGGCTCCGTGCTGAGGCCTGTCCTGCCACCACGCTGCCGGCTACTGCCCCATGGAGAGCAGCAGCCAGGCCCCTCGCACCCCTGCCCTCCATGCAGGCAGACTGAACACCGTGTTTCACCAGTGATTTATTTGTGGGAGATCCAAGCCAGGATGGTGAGACGCTTTAAAATGGGACGGGATGTGTTTGCCTCACACTAAGCTGACCGAGTTCGATCCCGGCATCCATATGGCCCCAAGCACCACCAGGAGTACCCGCTGAGTGTCACTGGGTGTGACCCAAAAAGCCAAAATAATAATAAATGAGTGTCTGCTAGTAGTAGCACCAGCAACTCTGATGGAGACCGGTAAACCACCCCCTGCACTGGCCCAAGGCCACCTGGGAACAGCCACCCTGGCCAGCCTATGTCTGCACGGAGACGGCCACACCTCCCGGTCACAGCCCCTGCGGCGTGGGGCAGCACGTGCTCTCAGAGAACCTCAGCGGGGACAGGCCAGGGATCCCCACCCGCAGATTACGAGTCTTTTTCTGAGACTCTCCGATCCTCACCAGCCAAGGACCAGCTAACGACGCACTAGAGACCGGCCGCACGGGCCTGCCGAGGAGGCACGCAAGGGCACACCTCCCGTCCTCAATCCCCGCGCAGACGGGAGCTGGACTTGCCGGGCAGCAGCTTGTTTCCAACAGGGTCTGGCCTGGCACAGCTGGGACCACGCCAGGCGCGCCGGGCGCAAGCCCCCGAGCTGACTGGCCGGACCCCAGAGCAAGGCCTGACACAGCCCAGCCCGTGAGTCAGTGTCTCCGGCACCACAGGCTGGGCCCTCGCCCCTCCCCAATGGCCACGCGCGGGTCTGTGCAGGCGCGTGGGCCCGGAGGCACAGGAACCTCCCAGGCTGTGCGGTGGCTGCTCCGACTCAGCACCTGCTCTGCACAAGAGCTTCCGGTCAGCAGAGGACAGGCCTGCAGTCCCACTGCCCAGCTCTCGGCCTCCCTGCTCCCCGCCCCACGTTCAGAAGCAGGGAGCAGGAGGCAGCCCCGGGCTGTGAACCGCTCGGTGGCTCTCTAGAACATTCCTCTGCCCCACCCCAGACAGAAGTCATGACACCAGACAGTCCACACTCGCCACTTTCCACAACACACACTCAGGCACTGAATGGACACAATGACAAAAGCCCTGAGACATCACTACCGGCTCTTCTACACACTGCTCTCCACTGAGACATCACCACCGGCTCTTCTACTCATGATCTCCACTGAGACATCACTACCGGCTCTTCTACACACTGCTCCCCACTGAGAGACATCACTACCCGGCTCTTCTACACATGATCTCCACTGAGACATCACTACCGGCTCTTCTACACACTGCTCCCCACTGGAGACATCACTACCGGCCCCTTCTACACACACTGCTCCCCCACTGAGACATCACTACCGGCTCTTCTACACACTGCTCCCCCACTGAGACATCACTACCGGCTCTTCTAAAACACTGCTCCCCACTGAGACATCACTACCGGCTCTTCTACACACTGCTCTCCACTGAGACATCACTACTGGCTCTTCTACACACTGCCTCCCCACTGAGACATCACTACCGGCTCTTCTACACACTGCTCCCCCACTGAGACATCACTACCGGCTCTTC
>JAJIBD010009275.1:0-53673 GCA_021461705.1 Cryptotis parvus
GAATACACTGTCATAAATATATACATATATATGTATATACATACATATTATGATACAAATCAAGGTCAAGCGAAATGTGGATCAGGAGGGTTTGTCAAAGGTGGAAATTACCACAAACATGTGGGAGCAGAGGTTAGGTAAAACAGATAAGGGGACATTGTGCCAATAATTGTCCACAGTGCTATTACCACACAGAACTGAGCTTTAAATACAAGCAAAAGATACACATAACCTCTAAGTATATATATATATATATATATATATATATATATATATATATATTACAATGCACAATATGTAAGAAGAAAGAGAGAGAGAGAAAGAGAGAAGAGAGAAAAGAGATAAAGAACCTGCCACAGAGGCAGGCTAGGGGAGGGGGAGGGAATCGGGGATATTGGTGGTGGGAAATGGGCACTGGTGAAGGCATGGGTGCTGGAACTCTGTATGGCTGAAACCCAAATATAAACATTTTTGTAATTGTTTACCTCATGGTGGTATAATAAAATAAATTTTTAAAAAATCAAAAAAAAAGAAAAAAAAGAAAGAGAATACACTGTAAGGAAGTGCATCAAGCTAGGGTGTAGATGCAATCCCACTCGGATGTTGCCAAAGCCTGGTGACTGAGCTGGCAGCCTGGACTACTGTTCTGAAGACATTTCTCTGGCACCAACTCCAAGAGGAACGCAGCCTTGCTTGTTGCTGTTGACCTTCCTGGGTGTGGGAAATTGACATTTATCCCTGATTTCACCCCCACATATGACAGGTTCTTTTTTACTCCAGCCATAAACTTTGCTTTGTACACTTTGCTAATAAGGGAGTTGGATTTGTGCTTGTTTGCTTGAAGGTTTTGGTGCTATTCTTTTTTTTTCTGCTTTTTTGGGTCACACCTGACGATGCTCAGGGGTTACTCCTGGCTCTGCATTCAGGAATTACTCCTGGTGGTGCTCGGGGGACCATATGGGATGCCGGGGATAGAGCCGGGCCAGCATGGGCCGGCCACGTGCAAGGCAAACGCCCTACCCACTGGGCTATTGCTCCGGCCCCTTTGGTGTTATTCTTGCTACTTGCCCTGTGCTAATTCTAGGCAGCTGAACTACTCGTATTGTACAGCAGGGTGGGAAATGCTTCTATCTTGATATTCTAAACACCCAATTTATTGAAAAGACGCATTAGACTTCTATATTCTTTGGCATGAATTTTTTTTAAAATGAAGACATTCTTCAACACCCCCTACAACAACATCATCACATCAAAGAAAATTTAGAATAATTTAAAGCCCCTCACGGTCTGGGTCCTAATGGAACTAGTGTAAACTCCCTGAACTGTGTCCCTGCCCCACCCAGCGGAGCATCCAAAGATATTGCATTCAATACAGTTTTAGTTTCTCTTTATTTAAATCCACAACATATTTTAACTTTTTTAATGACATTGACCTTTTTGAGTACAAACAAATTTTCTTACACAAATGCATGCATTATACATTGGCCTGTTTCCTCTTGATTAGGTTCACATTAAGTGTTTTTGGCAAAATTGTGCTCCATTCCAGGTTTTTTCCTTCATACTTAAATATATAAGAAAACACCTAGAACTAAATTGTTTTACATCTGGTAGAAGCTCTATCACTCGTTTAAGGTGGAAAATGCCATATCACTCCTTTGTAAATTGTTCCTAGTAATTGGTAGGTAATATATGGGGTGAAACATCAAGGCTGTAAATACCCTGTTCTCTGGTAACATTTATTTAAAAGAAAACACTTTCTATTGCTGTTTTACTCCATAGCCAGTGGTGCTCAGGGGAGCAGTGAGAGCTGGGGATTAGACTCAGAATTCTCACATGCAAAGTAAGGACTCCTGCCCCTTGAACTATTTCCTTAACTCTCTTGATTTTTTAGTTAGGTCTTATATGTTTCTAGGTTAATATTAAGCTAACAGGATTAACACGATATTTTATTTATAATTTGGTTTCATCGTATAACTCAAGTATGTAATACACTGATGACAGTAGATTATGTTTGTGGGCAAAAGATGATGCATTGTGTCATTAGCAATTGCTGAGACAAACGGTGGTAGGAACAACTTATGCTTGAAGAAACTATTGTCCTTAATTCTTCAGTTAAGTAGGAGTTTCAAGAATACATTACCTGTTTGGGACTGGAGAGACATATAGCAGGTAGAGTGTTTGCCTTGCATGCAGCTAACCTGGGTTCATTCCCCAGTATCCCACATGATCCCCAAGACCTGCCAGGAATAATTCCTGAGTGCAAAGTCAGGAGTAACTTCTGCGTATTGCAGGTTGTGATGCCAAAACAAATAAACAAACAAAGCAAAGAATACATTACCTGCATATGTGTCGGGGACATCTTGAGTAAATGACATTTTTTTGTGTCTTCCTCTTTCTTTGCCAGAGGAGGCATTTTTTTGCA
This sequence comes from Cryptotis parvus, assembly GCA_021461705.1. Lineage (NCBI taxonomy): Eukaryota > Metazoa > Chordata > Mammalia > Eulipotyphla > Soricidae > Cryptotis > Cryptotis parvus. The sequence goes on from JAJIBD010009275.1 coordinate 2,423, forward strand.
AAGAGCGTCTAGGTAATTAAACTTAAAGGAAAAAGGGAAACAATTTTTAGACTTATAGACCTCTACATGGCTGAAAGACAACTGACCAAGGAGAGTGGGGTGAAAATCAATGGCCAAAACACAGTTTCCCCCAAGGCAATGAAAACAGAGTTTGGGGGCAAGCGATAGCACAGCAGTTAGGAATTTGCCTTGCAAGCAGCCAGCCCAGGTTCGATCTCCGACATCCCATATAGTTCCCCCAGCAGGGCTAGGAGTAATTCCTGAGCAAAGAGCTAGGAGTAAGGGTAACCCCTGAGCATTGTCAGGTGTAACCCACAAAGGAGGAGGAGGAGGAGGAGGAGGAGGAGGAGAGAGGAAGAGGAAGAAGAAGAAGAAGAAGAAGAAGAAGAAGAAGAGAAGAAGAAGAAGAAGAAGAAGAAGAAGAAGAAGAAGAAGAAGAAGAAGAAGAGAAGAAGAGGAAGAGGAAGAGAAGAGAAGAGGAAAGAGGAAGAAGAAGAAGAAGAAGAAGAAGAAGAAGAAGAAGAAGAAGAAGAAGAAGAAGAAGAAGAAGAAGAAGAAGAAGGAAAGAAAGAAAGAAAATAGAGTTTGGAAGCGAAAAATAAAAGCATTTCAGACACCGATCAACCAATGCTAGCTTTGCTAATATGATGTAATTTCTCGTTATTGACTTCCAAGCAGCCTCAGAAGCAGTCTGAACATATGAAAATGTTCACTGTGCTTTGAGCTCCGAAGAGCTTCCCATATCTAAGAATTACTGCAGCTAATTCATGAGGTAATTTTAAAATTTAATTTAAAATTTATTTCATTTTAATATTTGGGGGTTTATTCCATTAACTTATTGATAATCATAAGACAGTTACCAATAAGAGAATTTTACTCCCAATTAAAATAGAGTGTGATTAGTAGTAAGAATTTACCCAAGGAGGAAATAGAATACATTGGCAGACAACTTCTTAAACAGAAAACTTGAAACTAATCTTTTCTCTCGTATACTTGTGAGGAAATGGGATTGAAAGGTACAAATTTATCAATAGGTGTGCTGCAGGAAAAACGAAAATCAGAAAAAATTAGTTTAGATAGCAGCATATGCCTTGTCACAACTTTTATAAATTGACTATGTTAAAAATTATGTTAATTGTTGATACTTATGTTCAATTACCTGGGACTGAAAATCGGAAGTGAAGTAGGGTGATACCGTTTTGTTCTTGATTTCCGTGACATACTGTTTTGTTTTTTCAATTTCTTTCCTGGTTGGTATGTCCATGTTGATGCAAAAAAAAAAAAAGACAGGATTTTTAAAACAAAAGTATTATTTGCCTTTTAACATGAAATCTCATGGAAAAAGGAATCACTGACAAGCCTGGCAAGCTGCTCGTGTAGTATTTGATATGCCAAATACCAGTAACATTTATATTAGGTCATTCCCGTGACCTAATATAATGGTTTGAAGCTCTTTATGTTCCTGGAGCAAGCAGATGCCTTTGGGCTCTACTAGCATGAGACAGGACATATGGAGATATTACTGGTGCCCGCTCTAGCAAATAGATGATTAACGGGAAGATAGTGATAGTGATTAGTGAACATGGAGTAGGAGCCATAGGACAGTGTGTAGGGCGTTTGCCTTGCACATGGCCGACCCCAGTTCAATCCCTGGCATCCCATATGGTCCCCTGAGGCACCACCAGGACTAATTCCTGAGTGAAGAGCTAGGAGTAAACCTGATCATCAACAAGTGTGACCCAAAAAAAAAAAAAAAAAAGAAAAGAAAAAGAAAATAATTTAAAAACTAAAATTAAATAAAACTTGTATTTATGAACTCATACTTTTTGTTTCAACTTGTTTTGGTTCCTAGTTGCTGCTTCTAACAGCAACAATTACATTTTACATTTAACAATTTAACAATTGTTAAACATTTTACATTTAACAATTAACAATTTACACTTAACAGAAACAATTACATTTCCTATATTGGAAATCACTGTCACATCAGACAGAAATAATGATGCAAGTGTATGTTTGGTTTTACAGTAGGCTTGAAAAGACCAAAAACCACAGTCTTTTTCTTCTTCAGTCAAGGTTAACCTGTTTCAAGTCTTCATTTATCTGAGGTTCAGAGGTGAAGGAGTTAGATATCAGTGATTTCCATCATTTATGCATGGACAGCCCTGCCCACCACCTCGGCAGAGCCTCAACAAGCCAACCACCGCTCCCTCACCCACGGGCGCCGCCATTTTCCACTTCTGGACTTCCCTCTCGTCAGAACTCCACCCAGCAGACCAGCCCATCACAGCCGGATCACCGACACCCACCCGCAGGCTTTTTCCTCAATCCGGCCCAGGTATGCTTGAGACTCTCACTGGGGCAGAGCTCCTTGCTCTCCTGTGCACAGCCATTCATGAGGCAGTCGGGAGGCATGGCGGGTTCTAGCCCTGGCCCACCACCTTGGCGAGCCTCACAACAAGCCAGACCACCGCCGCCTCCGGGCGCCATTTTCCACTTCTGGACTTCCCCCTCGCCAGAACTCCACCCAGCAGACCAGCCCACACAGCCCAGCTCAAGCCGCCCCGCGGTTCATCAATAAAGCTTTATTTGAGTGTTTAAAAGAGTTTGCCTCCCGCTCGACAAGCCTGGCAAGCTTCTCGTGGGTATAGATATGCCAAATCCAGTAACAATTATATTAGGTCTTCCCTGACCTAATATAATGGTTTAAGGCTCTTTATGTTCCTGTAGCAAGCCAAGCCCGTGGCTCTACTGGCATGAGACCACGACATATGGAGATATAACTGGTGCCCGCTCTAGCAAATAGATGATCAACGGGAAGATCGTGATCGTGATGTAGCATGGAAACAGAAACAAAACTAAAGTCTGAGGAATGGTTCATGAACAATGTTTTTTAAAAGTAAAATGAAGGCTATCATGCAACTCCCTGGACTGAGGGAAAATAAGCCAGTAATTTTGGGCCACAAAAGCAGTGGCCAAAAGACCAGAGTGCTCAGGGATCACTCCTGGTGGTACTAGTAACACCCTTTGCGGTCCTGGAAATAGATCCCAGGGCGGTTGTGTAAGGCAAGTGCCTTACCTGACATACTATCTCTCCAGCACCAAAAGTTTTCATTTTAATAAACACTCCTTGTATTCTAGGAATTTCCCAAGACTTTATATTCAACCCTACAATAATACTAAGTTACCATTTTATCCTTGACAAAAAAAAATCAAGGTAGAGAGAAGCTTGGCCATATATTCTAGAGTCACACAACTAGTAAAGGTGACATCTGAATTAGAATCCAGGCTGTCTGCCTTCAAGCTCATGATAAACATGCATGTGGCCGCCAATTGTTACTTATTCAGTGTGAGAGTGGAAAGGGACATGAAATAACTCTACCATCATCATGGAGTATACTGAATTCTGGAAGCAAATCTGATTAAAGTGAAACTATCAGGCAGCAAGAAACATTCTGTGATGAATCAAGTCGAAGTGACTTCTAGCTCTGCTGGTTCCAAGACTAGTTGCCCTTTCTCTTATGCTAGATTTCTTGCCAACCCATGTTAATTGCAGAACTTTGTACAATAGCCAGGATTATAAAAACAAATCAAATGCCCAGCTATAGATGAATGGATAAATAAATTGTGCAATCTATATCTTTATCTATATATAGATTTACTAGGTAGTTGTCTGAAAATATTAAATCATACAGTTTGCTGCAGTATGGATGGAGCTGGAGGCTGTCATGATAAGTGATGTAAGTGAAAGGGAAAAGGACAAACACAGAATGAACTCAGCCATCTGTTGACTACAGAGATTCAAAATAGAAAACATAAACAGTACTGAACAATGATAACCCTTGACACTGGAATCTAACAACAGTTACCAAACAGAAAGAGGAGAGAAGGGGTGGAAGTGGAGGGGATAGAAGAGATGTAAAGATAGTGGTGGAGGCACTTTGGTGGTGGGGCGATAAGTGTGTATATCAATACCATTCATTTTAACATTATTGCCACTTCCTAAGCTAAAAGACAATGAATTAAAACAGGGTGAAAGAAGAAAAACATATTTAGACAACTTTAATTTACCACTAAAATATCTTTCCTTTCCAGCTCGCTGGATTTACTCAACAGTTTTAGTGGTGTGGCCCCATACCACTAAAACTTCTCACCAGATAAATCAATAAAAATTCCAGCCAATAATAAATCAATAAAAATCCCAGCCAATATTAGGCCAAATTACTCTTTCACCCCCTTCTGATTCTTTCCCAGCATCTTAATTTTGCTGGCCATCTTTCATTTCCTTGACACCTTCTTCTAACTTTACCCTCTCCTTAGTCCTTTCCACATTGCCAACATTTCTGTTTCTATGAAAAACAAAACAAACCAATCACTAACTTCATCTTCTAAAATATTCAGTGGTTTTCTAGTACCTACATATAGGTTAAAACCGGAAAGTGTTAGTAGAAAAAAAATCTTAATGTGAATAAACAATACATACACATGTACGTAATTTAAAAAATACTGAAGGCAATCTCCAGCTCACATTTCCCCCAGCCTCTTATTATCCAGCCCTCTTCCTTCCCCAGGTAAACTATTTTATCAATTTTTTGAAAATCCTATCAGGGTTATTCTCTATTACAGTTCACACCCTCCTAGTTTGACCTTGCATACAGAGATGGCCCACGAGACCTAAGGCTTTATATCACCATTTTCCTGGCACATTCTACAAGGTAACACTGATATTTTTATGAAATGTATATCATCCTGGGATTCAGACAGAAACAGACTTGTGCAAAAGTGTGCAATAGCAGAATAGTTAAATGGTCACAAGAGCTTTCTCCAGAAATAATGACGTTACCACAAAAACACTGAATGGATACTTGAGAGAAGTGTAGATCAAATAACAGCTGGCAGAACCTTTGACCCCATTGGAAGACTCTTTGACTCCATGTCAAATAAATGGGCCAACCATATATATACTACACTTCAGGATAGAATTACCTCATTTTATTGATCTTGTCTTGCCATTTCTTTTTGATACTAAGTGCCTATGATAAAGGAAAGAAAAACAGGCTTAGAACCGGGCAATGCTATTGATTGCAAACAGTAACATTAAAACACCGTGTATGATAAATTGATTGCAATGTGAGATGAGAAAGACTGTTAATTCATTGACGTGGCTCACCAGAATTAGGAAACCAGTATCTCTCCAGGCCTCAGTAATTGTATGCTTAATGATAATTGGCACATAGCTCAACTTACCTTGAATTTTTTTCTGCTTCATCTTTACCATCTGCGTCTGCTGGACTAGCAGTCAAAGATTTCATGTATATGTCAGACAGGTGGGCTGCAACTTTAAAAGTAGATGCTTTTAACTTTAGGCTCCACATCTTTACACCACAATTGCTCATCTGAGATTATTTCCAAGATGCTCTATTTTTTTCTCATTGTTATTGAGACAACACAGTTTAAAACATTTTTAATGATAGTTTCATTCACCATCCCAACATCACATCCACCACCAGAATATCTGCTTCCTTTCACCAATTTCCCAAGGGTCCTTTGCACCCCACCCCCAGGTAAGCTCATAAAAAACTGTATTTAACCTATAAACATTACCAGAATTACCATGACTATGCAACTATAAATCAGACTACTATCACTATCATGAAATATCCTGTTAGAGGACATTAGTCTTCTAGTCAAAAAGTAAATCATAGCTACACCTCATTTATTCTTCAGTAGAAGAATCTGTGTTTGGGGGCTGGAGCGATAGCCCAGAGGGCAGGGCATTTGCCTTGCATGCGGCCGGCCTGTGCCAGCCTGGGTTCAATCCCGGCATCCCATATGGTCCCCCGAGCACCGCCAGGAGTAATTCCTGAGTGCAGAGCCAGGAGAAACCCCTGAGCATTGCCGGGTGTGACCCAAAAAAAGCCAAAAAAAAGAGAAGAATCTGTGTTTTACTTAATTTTTTTCATTAACAATAGGTTCTGAGATATAGTACAGGGGTCAAGGTGCTTGCCTTGCCTACAATCAACCTTGACTCAGTACCCAGCACTGCATATGGTTGCTCAAGAACTTCCAGCAGTGATCCCTGGGCACAGAACTAGGTGTAAGCCCAGAGTTCGACTGGGTCTGGCCTCAAAACATAGGGGAGAGAGAAAGAGAAAGATATAGAGAGAGAGAGGCTTCTTCTGAAGAATCAAACCTTTTAAAAATAATAATGTCACTTCCTGAAATTATTTTTCTAAAAAATATCAAAGTATCTGAACCACAGGATATGAATATAGTATAATGGGTGGACAGTGAACCTCAGAATAGTAACTTGGTGAGATGATACAGATTAAAAAAGGAAATAAAATCACATCTATAATTCTCTGAACTTGGGAAATACTGATTTGTACATAATTTTGTATGAATTTATTTGTTATTGCTATATATAGAAGTTTCTGCACTTGTAGATTGTGGTTCTGTAAGAAAATATGGCATCAAATAATGTTGAATTATCAACACAGAATAAAACTCATCTTTGGTAAAATCATCTCAGAGACTAGTGCTCTAGGAAATATTTAGGGAAGTTTGTTCAGGAGAACCATTATTAATATATCTGGGGCAGGAAAATATATCTCCAGTTTTTGTTTATTTAAAATATGTTACTCTGTTCTTTACACTCTGACAGCCTGCATATTTACCTCTGTGAAAACTTTCTCATTGTGTAAACACAGGTTCAAATGCTATGTTTGTTAGAAAAATTATAAAACTAGCTAATTTTCAGAAAAATGTAATTTTTAGTATATGTATCCCAGTACAGACATACTTATTTATATGAAGAGAACAGTATGTGGCTTAGCTGAATTAAAACATAATTGGGTCTTTTATTAACTTTTCTTTTTTGACTTAGAGGCTATACATGGCTCTTCTCAGGGCTTACTACTATCTCTGTACTCAAGGATCACTCTAGGCAGTGCTCAGGGACCATGCACAGTGCTATGTATCAAACTTCAATCCTTGCATGCAAAGCAAGAAAGAATCTTAACCTCTGTACTGTCTTTCTGGCTCCATTCTTTATTAAGTGTGAAAGTAGCAGTTCTAATAAAAAGGCATAAAAAGTAAGCAAAGAAATGTAAGGAGAGAGAAATATTTAGGATAATGATGGATGCTTCTGTTTAATCTAAAAAAGGCAGATTCTAACCACCTTCAGTTCACTATCACTATGTGTTAATGTGACATTACAAGAGATAAGCAGCTGGGGCCAGAGCGATAGCACAATGGTTAGGGCATTTGCCTTGCATGCAACTGACCTAGGTTCGATCCTCGGCATACCATGTGGTCCCCTGAGCACTGCCAGGAGTAATTTCTGAGTGCAGAGCCAGGAGTAACTGCTGAGCATTGCCGGGTGTGACACAAAAAAGAAAGAGACAAACTGTTCAGAAAACAACATAAGAACTAACTGCATGCCACCATTGGAGAGGCACAAAAACACATCCGTGGGTTGATGAAGCCCATGGCTGAATTTCCTTAACTTTGCCAGATGACTAAAATTTGACATATGACAAGAGAAGTGCCCCCCCACCCAAGTCACCAATTCTCCACTGTTCATCTGCTGTCAACCATGAAAGATCATATTACATTTACTGGGATTGTGTATACCCCAAAGAAGTGTCTGAGATGAGTGAATCTTCTAAGACTAGATTTCTTGAGATATATATAATTTAAAAAGATTGCAAGATTTTGCAACTTTGGTTGCTCAAAAGTCCCCTCTGTATGTGTGTCCTTGGAAGATGGTTGTTTCCTTCTGATATCAGTTATCTTCTGAACAAAAGATGAGGTTAACATAAAAGTAATGCCGACCTTTTCCATTCAAAGACAAAGTAAAAAATGAATTAGTGACAATCATGCTTTTCCAGAATCTCACAGACAGGAAAACTATATAAATAAAACTTTACAATACTACATAACCAATACAATAGAAATAGGTACATACAATATCTTGCCATTTTTCTATCAAATGTAAAAAACATGTTTTTGAAATATAAAATAATTTGTAGAGAAAATTAAATATTGATACCTTCAGTAAGATGACTTTTTGTAGTTTCCTCCACTTTTGGGAAAGACTGAAATGAAGATAGAATCCCTTATGTGTTAATAATATTACATAAACATTCACTTTATTTAGAAGCATTATCTATATACTCAATAGATCCTTAATAGAAATTACTATTGAATTACTTATGGGAATATCCAGACACTGCTCAGGAGGCCAGAGGCCCATAGCAGTGAATCTTGGCTAATCATGTGGGTAAATCAATGCAAAAGCCCACAGATGTGTTACTACTCGGGCCCTGCAGTCAGAGATTCTGTGGACCATCGAGGTAGGGCTGGGAACTTCTGGGGCTCCACCTGGAACTGTGTGATGCCAGGAACAGAACTGCAGTTGACTGACCGCAGGGCAAGCACCTTAACCCATATAATATCTCAATGACCAAGGATTAATTTGGTTTTAGTGATAATACAATATTAGATTAATTTAGTTATCACTGACAGATTTCAAAAGCGAATCTCATTTGGCTTACAGAAATTCTGGTATTTCACTATTCTTTCTGGTTAATTAATTCAATCAACATTTCAAATACATTTCATTTCTCTGAAGCAATAAATTCTCTTATTTATTTAAGAACCTTCAGAATTATCTGATTTAAGGAAGAGAGGTGATTGAAAAATTAATGTGTGGAGTAAACTTTCCATAGAGAGAATATTCTGTGAAGACAGACTAAGTGCTTCCTAGAAGAGGCAGGAGTAGCTATTACTTATGCTGTTTCATCTTGAAACACTGACACTGGGAAATTAAAAATATTAGTCTTTAAGACATTTCCTTCTCACCATAACTAGCTTGAGAAGATCCGCAGCATTGCCTCTTTCCTCGTCAGTTCTGAAATCCTTTACTGTCATTTCCTGTAGCTCATCTTCTTTCTTTAGAATGTGGTTTATATAATCCTAATTAAAATACATGAAAATATAGTTAATGACAATTTGAAATATTGTGTGTGTGGTGTGTGTATGTGTGTTGGGGGTAGGGGGCACACTAGCGGTGTATTCAGGTCTTAGTCCTGGCTATGTGCTCAGTGATCACTCCTAGTGATGCTCAAGGGAACCATACACAATGCCCGTGGGTCTAATTTAGGTCATCCACAAGCAAGACAAGTGCCTTATCTGTGCCACAAACAAGACAAGGCCACTGTACTGTCTCCCTGGTCTCATTTGGAAATATTTTACATTACTAAGACACGCCTGGCAGAGCCTGGCAAACTACCTGTGTCATATTTGATATGCCAAAATCAGTAACAATTATAGACCTCATTCCCATGACCTGAAGGAATGTTCTGGGGCTCTTTGTGTTCCTGGAGCGAGCAGATTCCCTTGGGCTACACTAACACTAGCACGCAACAGAATATATGATGTATGGAGATATTACTGGTGCCCGCTTGAGCAAATCGATGAACAATGGAAAGACAAGTGATACAAGTGATAAGTTAATAAAGCTCAATATCCATCTTCTGACCAAGCAATATGAAAACATTTTCCTTAATATGCTTTATAAACCAAGATATGGAGAGTCCAAAAGTAAACCCACTAAAGGAACACGGACTATTGGAACTGTATGAGGCCCTCAGCAATGCCAGCTGCTAAGGGGCTTACTACATGGCCCTGGTTAATAAAATGGACAGAACTGGGTTAGATAATTTCTAGAGTCTTTCCAGTGAGTAGTCCTGATGATTCTGTGTTGTTAAATTGTTTAATTCATGCTTTTGCTTCCCAGAGCAAACTTTAATTTTTCCAAAAAATATTTGATCCATCTCCCTACCTAGTGGTTCCCTACTGTTGGAGTTCTTGGGATCTCAATAGAAAGTGAAATTCAGAACCATAAATTTGCTCACCAGTAAATCAGTGGCTGTGCACAACTACCAGGCCATCCCTGGGTGAACAGGCAAGAGGCAGGTGCATGTGGATCAAAGTGGGAAAGCAAGAGAATCAGGGGGCTGACAGCCTCGTGGACCGTGAGCCTGGACTGTCCTCAACTTGCTGTATTCATTTCTTAGAACCAGTAAAATTAGAACAATAAGCATTCTTAGCTGGAATAGATTTCTACATATCTGAGGGTGTTGGTCAAATATAAATATAAACAGGATTAACTAAGCATAAATATAGTTATTTTAAAAGTAATGAGTAAATATAAACAGATGTAAAGTCTTCATCTGTCGGGAACGCCGCCGGGGTCCCAGACAGTGTCAGGACAGAGGTTCTCTTCTACCTCAGAGGACGCCGGAGAACAGATGAAAACTCACGAGTCTGGTGCAGTTCCAAAAGGCTTTTAATAGTACAAAAGTCTTCCACAGCACTCCAATATAATGAACAAACTTTAGCTCTGGTCCGAACTTAAGACCATACAAAAGAGCCTAAGTCTCCCACCAAAGAGAGAGGATCTCACCCGAGCTGAGTCCTACCCAGAAGGAGCAAAAGGCCAAAGAGCAAAAAGCCAAAAGCAAAAGGCCGAGGAGCCAAAAGCCACAGGAGCCAAAAGCCGAAAGCTAAAAGGCCCAAAGTCAAAAGGTGAAAAGCCCAAAGGCAAAGGTGAAGGGGCCTCAAGTCAGTCCCCTTATATACACCAAAGTAATCCAACAGGGAGGGTCATGTCAACAAAGAACTCTAAACAGAGTGTAGTGCCACACCCTATTGCAGGTATAAACAAAGGTTATGCCAAGGTCTAATCCTTTCGACCAAGATTATCTCTTATGTAAAACACTGGAGACGAGAGAGGGCTGATATAAAGTAATACATCTTAATTTCATGAGCTTCATGTAATCTAGATGGTACCCACAAGGTCCTTCTTATTATTATCTGCACCAGGGTGATTCTGAGTATCTTGTTCTCATGTACTGAAAGGGTCACACTCGCCTGCTTAGAGCAAACTGTTGATCCTTCCTATAGTCTTCCTATAGTCTCAGCGTAGCCATGGTGGTAGTCTCCTGGTAAATTCTAACTGTCCCACGCTGGGTGCAGTGGGTATAAAGAAGGAGCTGTGCCCAATCTAGAAAACATAGAAGTCTTAGTAGATGTATAAGTCAGAAGTTATTCAGTCAAGGTGACTTCTGTAACTGCCACACCCTCTAGCAGTGTTTACATAGAAGAGAGGTCTCATTAGAATGAACCTTGACTTAAATAGATTAAGCTGGGAGTGGGCAAAACAACAAAACTCCCAGAATAGCTAAACCTGTTCTCCAACATTCATTTTTTATATTTCAGGGAATAATCTTCTAGGAGATCCACTCCAGGGATGGAATCCCAACTTGGGGCTATAGTAATCTAGATACCATCTTGGAGGCCCACCCAAGGGCAAGGACATTCCATCTAAAGGCATATTGCTTTTTCCTTTCCTTTACTGGTAATCCATCATGGTGAAAGGTGGCTTTTCCTGGGGATATCTCATTGTATATTCCATACTACAATCCTCAGGCCAGTGTAGTTATTCCTAACCCCAACAGAGTCTTTACTCAGTTACTCCTTTATGGGTCATATCAGCGTTTGTTCCACACCCTGCTCTTATTACACTTATTATGACACTCAGCTATCCCATGTTGAGGCCAGGGTAGTTTATTTACAGCCTGCCCTGGGTACACTCAAGTCCCTCGCCAAGATCCTCATTTTTGGGGTGTAAGGAACAAAAGTCAATCTAAGGACAACTGAGGTTTCAGTCAGGTAAATATGATAGTTGCCTAGGAATAAATATTCCAGAGTTAATAAATTCCTGTATTACAAAAGCATAGCATTAACTGTCTTCCTGTGTCTATACAAAAAGGACATTGCTCTAACATAAAAATATAAAGACATAAAGGAAGAGGAAAGAAATATTAATCACAGAGGATAGGGAGTGCCAAAGTGGGATAGTGTGTACTCCCAGGACCACGGGGGTGGGTGCTTCCTACCAAGCCAGATGGTGAGTATAACATCCTAAGCAAAACAAGTGTAATTCTTGTTCTGAGAGAGCTAATTATAAAGGCCTAACATTGGATCCGAAGAGTTAGTGATTATCTCTGACTAATCAAGTGTTATTAATTTGATTACACAATTAAGTATATATATTTGCAAATTCTTATACTACTTTCAGAAATCAATAATACTTTACTTTTATGGGTTATCAGACCAATTTGCATCTTTTTTACAAAGATGTAAAAGTTACATCTTTTTACATCTTTTTTCCAGTGGTCACTATGAAAGTTTGGGCAGAACTACTGTGGCTCCATCTTGAAGTACTAGTCTCCATATTGTGCCTCAGGATCATGAGTTTACAATCATGAAAAACATGCCAGACCCCAAGGGCATTGGCATAAAATGCACAGATAACACGGATGATTCAAGAAAATATATGTCAAGTTTTACCTTGTTCTTATTTTATAAAGACATAGAACAGGACAAGCTAACAACTGACTGCCCTATTCGCTTCTGTCTTTTTGCTTTGGTTTAGATAAGAACAGGCTCTCAGACTGTAAAAAATGCAAAGGCTTCAGTGGCTTGGGGCTACAGGTCTCTAAGGCATGCAAACTCTCAGTGCTCAGTCTCTAATGTTAGGACTCTTTACTTTTCTGCTGGCTCCAAGTCACTCTCCTTGACTGGTGGACCTTTCATGCAGAGCACTCTGAGTCTCTTTGGATTGAGGGTCCTCAGTGCTGAGCTCTAATGAATTTCTACATTCAAATTTCCTACTTCTGGAAAGTCTGTGTTGAGCAACAGCCTAACAACTAGATCAATCACTAGACCATTTTTTTCATATAGTGGGAAGAGACACAGACTCTGTATCACTGTATCACTGTCTTCCGTTCATCACCAATTTGCTCGAGCGGGCACCAGTAACATCTCCATATGTCCTGTCTCATCCTAGTAGAGCCCAAGGGAATCTGCTTGCTCCAGGAACATAAAGAGCCTCAAGGCATTCCATCAGGTCATGGGAATGAGGACTATAATTGTTACTGGTATTTGGCATATCAAATATGACATGGATAGCTTACCAGGCTCTGCTGTGCGGTAGCATGCTCTTAGTAGTCACCTCTGATCTCGAGCATTGAGACTCTGTATCAATCATATATAAAGGCAACTCATCTTCTCTTTTGGTCTTCTGTTGCAGGACTCCTTTAAGGGCCGCTGCATATGCTCTGAATTTCCGCCTGCAAATCACTTCGTAGATAAGGAGGTAGTCTAAATGTGGCAGTTTATCTGACCATGTATTCTGTACTAGCTGGTATAAATATTCTCCCATGCTACCACAATCATCGTGGGACTAACTAAATCTTACCAGCATATAAGCCTGGCCATGCAGGACCCCTGGGTAATTAGACCAGAGAGAAATGCTGTTTGCTTCCAAGCAAACAAGCATGGCTCCCTGATATACTCAAAGGCAACTAAAATACAAAACTACAATGAAGTAGAAGAGACTTGTGAAGGCTTGGAGAAATATTTAACTGGCATTAGTATTAGTCTTTGGTACAGAGACATGCCATCTCAGAAACCCCCTTCTCTACCCTATAAAGGCATTTCCAGGCAGATCTTGGCTCAAAACATTAGCATACTAAAGGGCCTAGGTGAGGTGCAGGGAGGGATTACCTAAGGGCATTTGACCCTCCCTGCTTTCCATAACAGTGGGAGGAAGGTTTGAGTTGCAGGGGTATAAACTAGCCGGTTTCCTCTCTCGCGCTTCTTTGTGGGCTCTCTCTCTTTGTGAGCGCTCACCCTTCTTGTCTTCTTCTCCTTTTGCAGGGCCTTTACACGTGGTGGCCACCATCTTGGCCTACACGTGGCTGGGGTTCTAGCCTGGAATCCTAAGCACCGGGCTTTTCCTTTTGCTGATTTGTATGCCTGAACCTGTGATAAGTAAACCCTTTTAAAACTGCATCGGAGTCCTGAGTGTTCATCCATTCCTCGCCGGCCGGAGGTAGAAGGGAACTCGCTTCCCGGCACTGTCGCGGACCCTGGCGGAGCTCCCCGACACAGTCTTCAAAACTTCCTCTATGTTAGGGACAACCATTAAGATTTTTTTAATTTTTATTTTTTTTTTGCCTTTTTTGGGTCACACCTGTCGATGCTCAGGGGTTACTCTTGGCTCTGCACTCAGGAATTACTTCTGGCGGTGCTCGGGGGACCATATGGGATGCGGGGATCGAACCCAGGCTGGCACAGGCTGGCCGCATGCAAGGCAAATGCCCTACCCACTGGGATATTGCTCCGCCCCTAAGATTTTTTTTTAATCTCTCAAACACGTCTTCTAGAAGGCTAACATTAATATACTGCATTATATAAATACTGGTAGAATTACACAGTTTTAATTTGCTCAGGAAATCAAGAGGAATGCTTTGGATTCCTCTTGGATCAGGTTACCATGATTTTATTACCTTAAGGGAAATCTGTAGCTTCATTTTCACATCATCCGTTATGACCTCATGCTGGATAAATTTCCTTATCTGCAGCACGTTGGGGCTCTTGAGTATTGGAGCAGGGGGTGCTCATGAGTTTCTTGGTCCCAATATCAAGACCCTTCCAGATATGAGTGCCAAAAGGAGGTCCTGGAGTTTTTTCTATTAAAAATAAATATACACATCCATCACTGAAAAATATATCAGAAAGTATTAAGAGTAACTTAATACTTTCTTAAAACTTTCTTTCCCCAAATATCAGAATTTATAAACAGAACTATTTTTGAGGGGAGGCAAGTTGTACTTTCCTATGTAGTCAGTAAAGCAGAAATAACTTTTTGTAAATATAACGGTGAAAATATCACTGCTCAAGAAGTTTTGCAGGAGTTGGAGCGATAATATTGCAGATAGGGCACTTGCCTTGCACACAGTTGATGGGGTTCAGTTCCTAACACCACATATGGTCCTCTGAGTCTCAAGAGGAGTGACCCCTGAGCACAGAACCATGAGTAAGCTTTGAGCACATGGTGCTCATAGATCATAACCCCCCAAAAACAAACTGGGTGTAACCCCCCAAAACAAACAAACAAACAAACAAATAAAAGTTTTGGAAATAGATAAGAAAAACCACTAAGGTTGGGCAATTTTCCTCTTTATATATGATCCCCCAAATCTGGATATTTTATTTAATTTTTTTTACAATATATTTTAAAATCCTGTTGTCCCATATAGCATTCAAGAGAGTACTAAAGCAGTGTGGCTTCATGGCCATGTAATGACAGAGTAGTTTATGCCAGATGCATGTGACTATTCCTTAATGTCTACAAGTCATTTTAAACATTTAGACTAAAGCAGTCTTTAACTTTCTGGTTCTCAGCTCATTCTGAAGTCCTCCCACAGATGTGATCAGTCTCAGTTCTCACTCAGATGAAGCACATCCAGCCTCTTCTCAAATCCTTTAGAGCAGAAATGTCTGCTTTAGAGTCATTTCCACCTACGTTATTGTCTCTGTAGCTGATTTTTTGGGAATGGTTAACTATGGTGCCCTAGGCTTTGCAATGGGTCTGCTGCTGTAATTCATTGTTAATTGCTATTCTGGATCCAATGTTAGATAGATCACCACTCAGGGTTTAGCGTGGCTGAACCACTCCTACCAAATCTAGAAGCTTTTTGCATAAGAGGGTGGGAGGAAGAGGATGTACTTCCTCAACTAATCTCAGATGTGGTTTCGGATTTGTCATGATACAATACTCTAAACTGGTTGGCTTCAGGGAGATAACTGATACTCTGCGTTTTTCTTTTTTTTTGGCAATGCTCAGGGGGTTCCTCCTGGCTCTGCACTCAGGAATTACTCCTGGCGGTGCTCGGGGGACCATATGGAATACTGATCATGAAACCCGGGTTGGCTGCGTGCAAGGCAAACGCCCTACCTGCTGGGCTATTGCTCTGGCCCCATGCATTTTTCTGATAAGGAATGGAAGTACAGGAAAACTTGTCCAAACTATTGCATGAGTATCACGTAGCCTGCTGATTAGAGTTCATTTCATCTTCATTCAAGGTGTTGATTACAACCACCAAACTAAAATAGAGCTGTAGAAATCTTACCTAAATTATTTGTTGTCTTCACCCCTCATTTGAAAGATTGTTTAGAGAAGAGAGAAACATTGTATCTCAAAAACATTGTAACCCAACTAACAAAATTCCATTATCACTGTCTACTGGCTGGGTTAAACCAGTGTTTCTCAATCTTTTTCCATACCTGGCTCCCTTGTGACTTTGTTTCCTTCCTGTTGCCCCCTATTCCACAAGTTGGCCCCATCTCGCATCATTCACTCATTTAAGTAATTTTCACCTATGGGAACCCTTAGGATATCCTGGGGAATTCACAGGGAGCCATATGGCCCCCATTTGAGAAATGTTGATTTAAAAATTTAACATCTGGCAATAAGATAGACACATTATGTCAATCTCTTGCAAAAGGAAATGGTGAGGGCTGGAGCAGGTAGGTGCAAGTAGGGCACTTTCCTTGCACACACCCCATCTGGGGTCACTGCACCATACACGGTCCTCTGGACCCTGCCAAGAGTGATCCCTGCATACAGAGGCAGGAGTCAGCTCTGAGCTCTGCTGGTCATGGCCCCCAGACCAAACCAAACAAATGGCAGATCTTACAAGTTACAAAACTTTTGATATTCTTGCTATTGATATTATTTGCTTTTTAATACTGATCAATTTTGATATTATCTTGCTTTGATACTACTTTTCCTCCTTCTTACAAAAACAAACCACAAAATAAAATACCGGAAGATAGTACAGCAGTTAAAAACACATTCTTGGCATGTATGTGACATGGGTTTGATTCCTGGAATCACATGATCTCCCCCAGGCTTTAGAGTGGCTCTGGAGACTCCAAGCACCACAGAGTCCCAGCAGTATCACTTTCTCAGGCCCTTGCACACACCCGCAACTTCCTGAGCACTATGGTGGTATAAGTAAACAACAGCAAAATATACACTCAACAAAACTTTACACGAGTCCTCTTTCAATTACAGGTAATAGTGTTTACATTTTAAATGCAGCAGCAGGTAACGTGCTTGAGGACAACCCTGGTTTGATGCTCCCTAGGCATCCCATATAGCTCCTCAAGCACTGTCAGGAGTGATTAATGAGTAAAGAGCCAGGAGTAAGCCCTGAGCACCATCAGATGTGGCCCAAAGACAAAACAAATGCAGGTTGAAAATTCCAGTATTTTACTCCTGCTTGTAGACAAACCAGGATTAGCACATCAGATTGGATGGGATGACTACAAGAGTATGCTACCTGCACGGCAGAGCCTGGCAAGCTACCCGTGTTGTATTTGATATGCCAAATACCAGTAACAATTATAGGCTTCATTCCGGAATGGATTGAGGCTCTTTATGTTCCTGGAACAAGCAGATGCCCTTGGGCTCTACTAGCATGAGACAGGACATATGGAGATGTTACTGGGGCCCGCTCGAGCAAATTGATGATGAATGGGAAGACAGTGAAACAGTGATACAGTGATACTCCTGATAGTTTTATATTTGTGTATTAATAAATTAAGAACAATGGGGAGAGCAAAAGGCCTAAAGTTGTGTGTTAAAACTAACACTGTGGGGCCGGAGCCATAGTCCAGCAGGTAGGGCATTTGCCTTGCACGCGGCCAGCCTGTGTCGGCCCGGGTTTGATCCCCGACATCCCATATGGTCCCCGAGCACCGCCAGGAGTAATTCCTGAGCAAAGAGCCAGGAGTAACCCCTGAGCATCGCCGGGTGTGACCCAAAAAAGCAAGAAAAAAAAAAACAACTAACCCTGACATCTGGAGGATAATACATTGATTAGTGTGCTTGATAATACACTGATTAGTGTGCTACTATACCAGGGTATGGTATGGTATGGCCCATGCACCATACCATACCCATATGGTGCCCATGGTGCACCATATGTGCAACCATACAGAGCACCCCCCAGGGCTCTACACCCCCCAGGAAGAGCCCTGGGGGTGTAGACAAGCCTGTCTCCTGTCTGCCACCTGCTGACGTAGCTGGGCACTGCAGCCATACCTGCAACACCTGGAGGGGCAGGACAGCTCTATCACCTGATTCACTATCACTATCTTCCCGTTCATCATCTCTTTGCTAGAGCGGGCACCAGTAATATCTCCATATGTCCTGTCTCATGCTAGTAGAACCCAAAGGCATCTGCTTGCTCCAGGAACATAAAGAGCCTCAAACCATTATATTAGGTCATGGGAATGACCTAATATAAATGTTACTGGTATTTGGCATATCAAATACGACACGAGCGATTTGCCAGGCTTGCCGTGCGGGTGGCATACTCTTGTAGTCACCTCTAAATAAAGCAATTATTGATGAACCGTGCGGCCACTAGCGGCCGCAAGAAGCCGAGCTGTGATAGTCTGGTCTGCTGGGTGGAGTTGTGACGAGAGGGAAGTCCGGATGTGGAAAATGGTGGCCCCCATGGAATAGGAGGGGGTAGTCCAGCTTATTGTGAGGCTCTGCTGGGGTGGCAGGCCAGGGCTAGATAGAACCCGCCATGCCTCCTGGGAGCCTCATGAGCGGCTGGGCAAAGGGAGAGCAAGTAGCAGCTCTGCCTCATCACCTGATTAAAAATTAATCACCTGATTAAAAATTTCAAACTTCTGGAGCTTGAGGTTGCAACAACACTGACAAACCAGGATTAGCACATCAGATTGGATGGGATGTAATGTGGAAGGCATTCAAACTCGTTAATAAACTATAAACACAGAGGCTTAACCTGCAATATTTTAGTAATCTCTTATACAAGGGCTTATTAGCTCAATGGTGAGATAGATAATCTTCACCAACTTCTGATCATTATTTTATCATTCTTGAAGCAAATTATACAAGCAATATAAAATAAATCATTGAGGGATGCTATGGGGCCAAGCTTAAGGAGCAGGCGAGAAAATTGGAGAGAACTGTGGTGTGAAGGTGCTATGGTGGTGGGATTGGTGATGGTACATTGAATGTTTGCAACATATTGTCATGAACAAGTTTGTAACCACAGTGTTCATATAAGGTGTAATGGGAAAATAAAATTAAAATAAGACAATGTATATAAGAAAGCATATAATTAAATGGGAAGAGACCAGTGACTGACCCACTGATGGATTATGATACAAATACAATGGCTTTCTGAGAGAAGAGTTTATACTTTGGGGCCTAGAGATAATACAGTGACTAAGGGCTGCCTTGTCAATGCCCAAGCTGGGTTTGATTCCTAGCACCCCATAGGATCCCCCAAACTCTGTCAGGAGTGTTTTCTAAGTAGAGAGTCAGGAGTAAGTCCTGAAGACCACTGGGTGTGACCCAAAACAAGACAAAAACGTATATACCTCAAGTGAAGGAAATGTATCCCATGATCTTGATCGGAGACTAGGAGGAACAATTGTATCTAGTTCTTTCTTCATTAGCCACTGTGATGCTTCATGAAAGGGGCGGAGGACAGTGATGCTCAAGGTACCTGGTTCAAGGAGTTTTGAGAAGATCATTTCTCCATCAAAAATATTTTGGGGGCTATAGATGTGACTCAAGTTGTAGAGTACATGTGAAGCTTTGAGTTCAGTCCCCTGCCCCTCCCCCCACCTGGCCCTGATGGTCCTAGTGGTCTCTGAACTACAGGGTGTACCCTCCCCTCAAAAAAATTAAGAAAAATATTCTAAGAAATTTAGCATTTGCTAAATTCAGAAAATGTTTGATAATTAAGAATCTTCTCCATCATCTTCAAGAATCCTATACTCTAGCCTGAAAAGTAGATGTTTAGATATGTCATAATACTTAATGAAAAGATGTAGGCCACTAGGAAATATTAGATTAGGTAGCACCCAATCACTAGATCACAAGACATCCCGTTGTTCATCGATTTCCTCAAGCGGGCACCAGTAACATTTCCATTTGACCCTATCACGTGCCATTGTAGCCCAATGGCATCTGCTTGCTTCAGGAATACAAAGAGCCTCAAACCTCAAAAGTAATTCCCAAGTCTTGTGACTTGCAATCTACTTTGTGAAAGAAGTTTCTCCAACAATCATGTTATTCCATGATTAAAACTTGACTTCCCATTACTTCCTGGATAAAATGGAGTTCATAATGTTTTCTGGTTCTTGCCTAAATTTGCACATTTTCTTTTCTATGTTTCAGTACTTTGACCTTTTCTCCATGTTTTCCAATACTGTCTATTTTGTAGTCTCTCTTTCAACACTTTCCTTCTCTTAATCAACTCCTACTTATCCACTAGCTCTTAGCTCCAGGATTTTCAGGAAAGTCTATGAAGTTATTCTGGTCATTCTGTAAATACTTCCATTGACTTTCCTTTCTTTTATAGAATTTTCTCCCAATTTATTAATATAAAGTTATTTGTATGACTCCATAATTAGTGTCTATCTTTCTCATTAAGCTAGAAGCTCTACAAAAGCCTCATGTCTGCCATGTCACCATTGTATTCCTAACAGCAATTGGGTTATTGAGTCAAAGTTAGTTTAGATAGGATCTAAATGAGTGACCAATTAAGCTGTGTAAAATGAATAGTTCCACAGAAGTTATCACTAGACTAAGAGATATAAATATGCAAAGATGCAAGAATGTTCATACATGAGCACAACTCTATCTCCCAGTCAAAGATAAAGCAACACACAATTTTAGATAAGGCACACAGTTCTATACACATATAACATAAACATTTATATCTATATTCACATATACACATATATTACAAAAAACCAGGCATTCTTAATGTAGTATGTGTCTCCAAACTGTAGTTATACTGATTTCTTTGAAATTGATGGAAAATAATATAAATTCCTAGTAAATATAACATAGAAGATCTTGTATTTCAGATTAGTTTTCTAATTCACATACCAAATAAACTTTCTTTTATTATATTAAACTCACCAAAGTTGCATTTTTTACAAATACAACTTAGAAGAAATAGCAATATTTTTTTTTATTTTTCCTTACTAAAATGAAATGAACACAAATAAAAACTGAGGTGCAGACCTAAAGGAAGACTGAGAGATAAACATAAATTCAAAACGTGGATGCAGAGTCTGGCATTGCTGAGTGGAAAAGTAGACTTCAAAAAGTGAGTAAAGAGGGGTGGACGAGATAGTAGAAGAAATACTTAGCATGAGCCTGACCCAGGCTCAAATCACTCTGGTACAAAATATGGTTCTCTAACACTGCTAGGGGTCGCTTCTGAGCACAGACTGAGGAATATCCCCAGAGCAACCCTGAGTTTGGCCCAAACCACTACCCCAATCCACCCACACCTGCTCCCCCAAAAAAATAATAAAATGAGCAAAGAGGATAATAAAAAGATACCAGGAAAAAGAACTGGTGAGGAGGACGAGCAGGGGAAGGATCACAGCAAGAGCCATTGTGAGCGGGTGTTGTACCTGGCTGTTCCTGTACTGGCTCTTGTAGCACAACAGACGTTGACTCTGCGTAAGCCACTGATAGGAATTCTTCTATGTCACTATCTCGAAGTAGTTCTATCCCTGACCCATCAGCATAGACGACAAAAAACCTATTTGAAGAAATAAAATAATTCTAATAGATTGAAGTAGTCAGGTAAAATGATCCTTGAACTGGGAACATTTTGTTACTAGTCAGAGAACAATCATAGTTACTGTATTGTGGCACCTGGGGACATGTTCACCATAGATGTGCAGGTGATTCTTATGAAGATGAACAGCTGATAAACTATCATAGCCCTCGAAATTTACACTTAAGTGATTTTCCACATTATTTTCAGCTGATGTAGTAAATGTGCTACCATCAGCCATGACCTATGGAACGAACAAAGAGGAACAACTGAAAGTAAGGTACATTATAAGGTGATAATATAAACAACTAAAAGGAAAATATATACTATAAAGTTATGATATTTATAGTACTATTATGATACTTGAAATACTATAATTATATAATAAAATGCACTGTACATTTCTGCCTATCCTATTGAAGATATTAGATCATCTTTTGAAAGCTCAACCATCAGGGATATTTATTTGTCAGGCATTTAACTAAGTATAAATTGCATTAATAAAGCAAAAAACTGGGGTATCTCACTTGCCTAGCATGAATGAGGTGCCTGAGGTGATCCCTGACACCACACACATACACACAAATATCCTTAAACTCATTTAAAAAAGCTAGCACAAGCAAAATTAAAATAAATGACCCATAGATGATGGACAGAAACATTAAAGGGGGAAATAGTATGAGAAGAAAAACACTAGGCATTATTGCTCTCTAGAGACACCCTGGAGTTTTCTATGGGGTGTGTAACTAGCTGAAGTCCATTGAAGGGGTGGGTGCTACAGAACAAACTCAGCATCAGAAGAGAATGACTAGCCTGGATAACTTCCTGTTTCAGTCTAGGGGGCATTGGTGTTTTACACAGAAATGTTCCAATATCACACTCTTCACCAGTTTCCTCCACCATTATCCGTATACCATCCACAAATCCCTTACCTCACATCATTTTGATGGCTTAATTTAGAATGTCTAGTAATACGTCTTCCCTCTTTTCTAGTTACTTGGTTTTAATACACTGCACATGTCTATAATCTCAATTAACTTTGCATTAAAGGAGTGTTAACACTAGTTGAGTATTACCACTAATTCCAGTGTTAACATATATTGCTATTAAAGTATCATCTTTTTAATACACTGCACATGTCTATAATCTCACAGCATAATCTAAATTGTTGAGCTTGCAAACAGCTTGTAGTATACTTTCAAATGAAAGATATTAGCATGCATTATATTTTGTCTAAAGTATTGACATTTACTACTGAGATGTCAAAAGATCACGTGGCCGCCCACCTACAAGATGGTCAGACTTCTTCATCAAGACCCTGAACAAACGGTTTGAGGCTCTTCGTATTCCTGAAGCAACCAGATGCCATTGGGCTACATTGGCACGTGATAGGGTTCAATGGAAATGTTACTGGCGCCCGCTCAAGCAAATCGATGAATAACGGAATGCCAAGTGTTCAAGTGAGTGACATTAAGTGAATGAAACATCATAAAATATGGGAGGCTCATGGTTGAGCAACAGTGAAGTGGTTGGGCTCTTGTCTTGCACAGAGCAAACCCAGGTTTGACCCTGTGTATAGCAAATGGTTTCCCTGAGTCTGACAGGTGTTATCTTTGAGGCAGAGCCTGGAGTAAGCTCTGAGCACAGCGAAATGGGGCCCAAAACTAAAAATAAAAAATTTAAAACTATGGAATGTAAATAATTTAATGGACATGCTCTAGTGTGAGAAAGCTCAAAAGCCCAGTTATAGCATGTCTCTCCATACAAAGGTTGTACTTTACCTGAAATGTGTTTCCCTCGGGATCCAGGACCTCACAGATAACTTGTGATGTATGCTTCATGATGTATCTGCTGGATCTCAGTTCATCTGTTTTGGGGATAGTCTGGTATATGTCACTGCTTGATTCATGGGAATATATAGCTGAGCAATCTTTATCAATAAGAAGACAGCCTGTGTTTGGAGGTAACACCTGGAAGGAGAGCAGAAAAAAAGAGAAATACAATAAATCTTATTGGCTTGACAGGGAAACTGTTCATAGATCCTACATCCAAAGTGTGCTACTAGGAAGAGAACATTATGCAAGAGAGATGGACTTAAGGTTTATGCATAATGGGGCTGGAGTGATAGCACAGCAGGGGAGGGCGTTTGCTTGATCCCCAGCATCCCATATGGTCCCTTGAGCACCACTAGGAGTAATTCCTGAGTGTAGAGCCAGGAGAAACCCCTGAGCATTGCCGGGTGTAACCCAAAAGGCAAAAAAAAAATAAAAGAAAAGAAAAGAAAAGAAAAAAGAGAAGAAAAGAAAAAAGAGAAGAAAAGAAAAGAAAGAAAAAGAAAAGAAGAAAGGGCCATCATAAACAGTTTGACTTCATAGCTTAAGATCTTAGAAAGCAACCAGCAAAAGGAGCCCAACTCAGGCAGGATGAAAGAAATAATAAAACTTAGAGCAGAAATGAATGAGCTGGAATCCCTAAAAAAAGTCCAAAGATCAACAGAACCAAGAGCTGGTTCTTTGAAAAAAATTAACAAGAAAGGGAAAGAGAGAACCCAAATCACTAGAATCAGAAATGAAAAGGGGAACATCGCAACAGAAACCACAGAAATTCAAAAGATCATCAGAGATTGCTTTGAGAGTCTGTATGCCACACAACAAGAGAACCTAGAAGAAATGGACAAATTCCTGGATTCCTATAGCCTCCCAAGGCTGCACAAGCAGATTTGGAATATCTGAACAAACCTATCACCATCAAAGAGATGGAATCAGTAATCAAAAGTCTGCCCAAACAGAAAAGCCCAGGTCCAGATGGATCACCAGTAAATTCTACCAAACTTTGAAAGAGGACCTACTCCCAGTCCTTTTCAAGCTCTTCCAGGAAATTAAAGGAACAGAAAAACTCCCGAATAGCTTCTGTGAGGCACATATTACCCTGACACCCAAAGCAGATAGAGAAGTCACAATAAAGGAAAACTACAGACCAATCTCTCTGATAAACACAGATGCTAAGATTATCAATAAAATATTAGCAAATAGAATCTAAAGAGTCATCAAAAAGATTATATACCATGACCAAGTAGGATTCATTCTGGGAAAGCAAGGATGGTTCAACATTCACAAGTTAATCAACATATACATCACATCAATAAGTAAAAAATAAAAAACATATGATCATTTCAATAGATGCAGAGAAAGCATTTGACAAGACCCAGCACTCATTCATGACAAAAACTCTCCATAAAATGGAAGTTGAAGGAACCTTCCTCAATATAGTCAAAGCCATCTACTACAAGCCCATAGAAAGCATCATTCTCAATGGAAAAAACTGAAAGCCTTCTCCCTTAAGAATGGGTACAAGACAAGGCTGCCCACTCTCACCACTTCTATTTAACATAGTACTGGAAGTACTTGCCATAGCAATCACGGAAGAAAAGAGCATTAAAAGTATCCAGATAGGAAAGGAAGAAGTCAAGCTGTCACTATTTGCAGATGACATGATATTATACCTAGAGAACCCTAAACTCTCTACCAAAAATCTCCTAGAAACAATAGATACCTATAGAAGAGTATCAGGTATAAAATCAATACCCTAAAAGTCAATGGCTTTCCTATATGCAAATAATGAAAGAGAAGAAAGGGATATTAAAGAAGCAATCCCATTCACAATTGTGCCACAGAAAATCAAATACCTAGGAATCAGTTTGACTAAGAATGTAAAGGATCTGTGCAAGGAAACTACAAAACATTGCTTCAAGAAATAAAAAGAGGACCTGAGGAAATGGAGACACATCCTCTACTCATGGATTGGGAGAATTGTATCACTGTCTTCCCGTTCATCATCGATTTGCTCGAGGTGGCCCCAGTAACATCTCCATATGTCCTGTTTCATGATAGTAGAGCCCAAGGGTATCTGCTTGCTCCAGGAACATAAAGAGCCTCAAACCATTCCATCAGGTCATGGGAATGAGGTCTATAATTGTTACTGGTATTTGGCATATCAAATACAACACGGGTAGCTTGCCAGGCTCTGCTGTGCAGGTAGCATACTCTTGTAGTCATCTCTAAGTCCAGCATTTATTGATGAACCGCGTGAGCCAGGCTGTGATAGGCTGGTCTGCTGGGTGGAGTTCTGACAGAGAGAAGTCCGGATGTGGAAAATGGAGGCCCTCATGGAGTGGGGGGTCATCTGGCTTGTTGCAAGGCTCTGCTGGGGTGGCGGGCCAGGGCTAGAACCCGCCATCCCTCCTGGGCACCTCGTGAGCGGCTGGGCACAGGGAGAGCAATATGCCCCATGTCTGTGAGTCATTAATTGGGAGAATTAATATTATCAAAATGGTAATACAACATAGAAATTTATACAGATTCATGAGGTCCCTATAAGGATACCCATGACATTCTTCAAAGAAATTGATCAAACACACCTGAAATTTGTATGGAATTATAAACCCCCACGAATAGCTAAAGCAATCATTGGGACAAAGAAGATGGGAGGTATCAATTTCCCCAATTTATATTACAAAACAGTAGTAGTTAAACAGCAGGGTATTGGTATATATTCAGACCTGTAAACCTATGGAATAGAACTGAATATCCTGAACACAATCTCAAATATACAATCGCTTAATCTTCGATAAAGGAGCAAAAAAAATATTAAGTGAAACAAAAGAAAGCCTCTTCAACTAATGGTGCTGAGAAAAATTGGGCAGCTACATGTAAAAAATGAACTTAGATGCCATGCACAAAAGTCAGATCAAATGGATTAAAGATCTCAATATTAGACATGAATCTACAAGGTACATTGAAGAAAACATAGGATAAAGCTCCACAACATCAAAGGTAAAGGCATCTTCAAAGATGAAACACCACTGCCAAAGCGGATGGAAGCAAAGATAAACAAACAGGATTATATAAGACTGAAAGCTTCTGCACCTCAAAAGAAATGGTGACTAAGATCCAGAGACAGCTCACAGACTGGAAAGGATATTCACCCAACGCCCATCTAATAATGGATTAATATCCATGACATATCAGGCACTGGTAGAACATTACAAGAAGATAACAGTCAACCCCATCAAAAATGAGAAGAAATGAACAGAAACATCTAAAAAAGAAGAAATTAGGAATGGCTTAAAGGCATATGAAAAAGTGCTCTACATCATTAATCATTAGGGCGATGCAAATCAAAACAACAATGAGGTAACATCTAACACCACAGAGACTGGCAAACATTCAAAAGAGCAAGAATAACCAGTGCTGACGTGGATGCAGGGAGAAAGGGACTCTCATCCACTGTTGGTGGGAGTGCCAACTGGTCTAACCTTTTTGGAAAACAACATGGACATTCCTCTGAAAATTAGATTTTAAGCTCCCATTTGACCCAGCAATACCACTCATGGGAATATACCCTGGAGACCCAAAAACACATATAGAAACACTATCTGTACTTCTATATTCGTCACAGATCTATTCATGCTAGCTAGAATTTGGAAACAACCTAAATGCTTGAGA
This sequence comes from Cryptotis parvus, assembly GCA_021461705.1. Taxonomy (NCBI): domain Eukaryota; kingdom Metazoa; phylum Chordata; class Mammalia; order Eulipotyphla; family Soricidae; genus Cryptotis; species Cryptotis parvus. Next base: position 29,478 of record JAJIBD010009275.1, read on the forward strand.
ACAGGCATTCTTTATCCAGAAGACTGGATAAAGAAACTGTGGCACATCTACACTGTTGAATACTATGCAGCTGTAAGAAAAGATGGAGTCATGAAATTTACATGCAAATGGAGTTTATCATGTTGAGTGAAATTAGTCAGAAGGAAAGGACAGATACAGAATGACTGTATTCATTAATGGGATATAAATATATACCAATGTTCTACTAATTGTGGGAAATTGTAATGCCAGACTAGAACTCAGCATTGAACCTACACAAAGAGATTTACATGAACCCACACAAAGAGATTTACATGATAAACCCTAAATGTCTGTAGGGCAAGCCACAATGTGTAAGAGAAGAGAGAGACAGAGAGAGTGAGAGAGAAAGAGACAGAGAGAAAGAGAGAGAAGGTAAAAGAAAAGTGCGTGCTAGATAGGCAGGCTGGGGGAGGAGGAAGAGAATTTGGGGACTTGGGTGGTGGGAATAGGGCAATGGTGGAGGAACAGGTGCTGAAACACTGTATGAATGAAACCTAATCATGAACATCTTTGTAATTGTATACCTCACGGTGGTACAATCATTTGTCACTTGTCACTTGTCTTTCCATTGTTCATCAATTTGCTTGAGCAGGCACCAATAACGTCTCCATTCATTTGGAATGAGATCCATTGTTGTGATTTTTTTTTTTTTTTGCATATAGAATACACCACAGGTAGCTTGCCAGGCTCTTCTGTGGCTCTGGGTTCACCCCAGGGGGCCCAGTATTTTTCTATATCAGACCATCAACTCTCCATGGCCCACCGGGCATAGCCCTGGGTGGAGACAAGCCTGTCTCTTGTCTGCCACCTGCTGACGCAGCCAGGCACTGCAGTCACACCTGCAACACCTCGAGGGGCAAACGGTGGTCATTTGTCACTTGTCACTTGTTTTCCCATTGTTCATGATTTGCTCAAGCGGGCGCTAGTAACATCTCCATTTGTTGGGAATGGGGTCCATTATTGTTACTGTTTTAGGCATATCGACTACATCATGGGTAGCTTGCCAGGCTCTGCTGTGGCACTGGTTTCATCTCAGGGGGCCCAGTCTTTATCTATGTCAGACCTTCAACCATCCAGGGCCCACAGGGCAGAGACCTGGAGGTGTAGACAAGCCTGTCTCCTGTCTGCCACTTGCTGGCGCAGCTGGGCACTGCAGTCACACCTGCAACACCTTGAGGGGCAGTGAACGGTGGTACAATTAAAAAAATTAAATTAAAAAAAAGAAAAATGAACAGAGCCTCAGAGACTGGGGACACATAAACAATGAAAATCCAAGGGGTAGAATGAGAATGAGATAAAATACCTGGGGAAATAGTTGTTTAAAACCCCACGTTTGATGAAAAGGATCTAAGCATGAAAGAATATCAATAAACTCATAGAGATCTCCACCAATAATGCAGACTTTGCGGAGGGAACTTTGGGGAAACTTGAAATCTAATCTTCCTTTGCTAGTGGCTGCTTATCTAATTCTCACTGCTATCACAACATGAGAGCACTGATTTTCAAGGTCACCATGAAGTTGGAGAGAGAGGAGCATGTCATACCAAAACCAATGCTGCTGTTTCCTCTGAAAGCTTCCTTCCTTCCTTCCTTCCTTCCTTCCTTCCTTCCTTCCTTCCTTCCTTCCTTCCTTCCTTCCTTCCTTCCTCTCCTTCCTTCCTTCCTTCCTTCCTTCCTTCCTTCCTTCCTTCCTTCCTTCCTTCCTTCCTTCCTTCCTTCCTTCCTTCCTTCCTTCCTTCCTTCCCTTCCTTCTTCCTTCCTTCCTTCCTTCCTTCCTTCCTTCCTTCCTTCCTTCCTTCCTTCCTTCTTCCTTCCTTCCTTCCTTCCTTCCTTCCTTCCTTCCTCCCTCCCTCCTCCCTCCTCCCTCCTCTCCCTTCCTCCCTCCCCCTCCCTCCCTCCCTCCCTCCCTCCCTCCTTCCCTCCTTCCCTCCTTCCTTCCTTCCTTCCTTCCTTCCTTCCTTCCTTCCTTCCTCCCTCTCCTCCCTCTCCTCCCTCTCTCCCCTCCCTCCCTCTCTCCCTCCCTCCCTCCTTCCCTTCCTCCTTCCTCCTTCCTTCCTTCCTCCTTCCTTCCTTCCTTCCTTCCTTCCTCCTCCTCCTCCCTCCCTCCCTCCTCTCCTCCCTCCCTCCCTCCCTCCCTCCTTCCTTCCTTCCTTCCTTCCTTCCTTCCTTCCTTCCTTCCTCCCTCCCTCCTCCCTCCCTCCCTCCCTCCTCTTCTCTCCTTCCTTCCTCCTTCCTTCCTTCCTTCCTTCCTTCCTTCCTTCCTTCCTTCCTCCCTCCCTCCTCCCTCCCTCCTCCTCTCCCTCCCTCCTTCCTTCCTTCCGTCCTTCCTTCCCTTCTCTCTCTTTCTCTCTCTCTTTCTTTCTTCCTTTCTCTCTCTCTTTCTTTCTTTCTTTCTTTCTTTCTTTCTTTCTTTCTTTCTTTCTTTCTTTCTTTCTTTCTTTCTTTCTTTCTTTCTTTCTTTCTTTCTTTCTTTCTTTCTTTCTTTCTTTCTTTCTTTCTTTCTTTCTTTCTTTCTTTCTTTCTTTCTCTCTCTCTCTCTCTCTCTTTCTTTCTTTCTTTCTTTCTTTCTTTCTTTCCTCCTCTTCCTCTCACCTTATTTCTTGTTCTTCTCTTCCTCCTCCTTTTTCTTCCCTCTTCCCCTTCCCCCTCCTTCTCCTTCTTTCTCCTACTCCTACTTTGCCTCTTCCTCCTCCTTCTCTTCCTTTTCCTTCTCTTCTTTTTCCATCTTCTTTCTTCTTCCTCATCTTTCTCCTCCTTCTCTCTCTTATACATACATACATACATACATACATACATACATACACATTCAAACCATGGAATCCAGAAGGCAGTGACACGCCATGTTCAGAGTGCTTAAATAAATAAATATCTACCAGCCATACATATAAGACCATCAGCCATACATGTCTTTCATCTCTATAGCTCTTTCTCTTATATTAACAATACAGATTAAAAAATTTTCAATTCTTCTCTGGAGTTAAAAAGTTCTTCCTGCATGTAGTCTTCAGAGTTACATACACTCCTTTTTCTAGCAGACAGGCAGACAGACACCCACCCCCAAACAGTCGGACTCTGGTGTTGGGTATCTGGCTTAGCTCCTGACACAGGGAACAAAGATTTTTCACAGAATGTAACAGTTATACCAGTTGCCTTCTTGCCTGAAACCTCCAACTTGGTGGACAGTTACTGCCCCCATCCATAACACATTATTGCCACAGAGAAAAATGCTTATTATGGCTGCCTCCTTTCCCATGCTTTGGTTCATCTCTTAGTGCTGACAAGATATAACATCAACCATCTCAGGTCTTACCTCACTGTTTACACATTGCTTAAAATATACCCTCATGATTTTACTTCCCCATGTCATGCCTGTAAGCGAGGAAGTGATGATGGTGCTGGCCAATGCCAATTAGTAGAGGACCAGCTGCAGGTGTATTGGAATAAGACTTTAAAATGAAAGACCCATGAAAAGCAGTGATTAGTAAGCTTATTTAGGAAGCAAAGCATCACATTGACTGGGAAAACTGTCCTCCCAGAACCCTTAAGAAAGATCTTATCCTCTATCCCATCCTGTACTGTAGGAAAGTCCCATGGATTGGGGGATGAAGGAATGAATATCTGGAGAGAGAACGAGCATAGAGGGGGAAAGGGGAAGCCTTTTCTTGATATACTTGAGTATCACTAACAACCACAGCACAAAATATGATAAAGAACCTCAACTATATACATTTTGGTTTGTAACCTTGATCCAAGCATACCAAAGCACTGTGAAACAAACAGGACAATGTTTTCCTGAAACAAATAGTAAAAAAAGATAAAGAAATTAAAAGAGACTAAGAAGTGTGTTTTGAGATCAAATGAAACCGGAGTAACTCGGGTCCACATAGCAGGAAAGTTTGCTGACCCAGATCTCCCTCATACTTTGGCACTCCTTATTTGCCCCAGACTTACCTGATATGTTCCCTGCGGCTTTGCAATCACAGATGTCCCATCTCCAAAGGTGGCACAGCAGCTGCTGTCCTCACAGTTAGTGATGATAGTGGCATAATGTTCATTTTCAATTTTCATGCACTTCACCTGCCTGGTGATAGTCTGTGGACTTCCTACTGCAAGAAAATGTAGGTAAGTATATCTGCTATGACACACACAATGGGAAAAATGCCTCAGACTGCTGAACTAGAAGTCAGACCCCATGCAGGTTTGTTAGTCTGAGAAGTATCTAGAAAATCACAAAATACAATTTAATGACTCTGACCTTCTCCAATTAAAATTTATACTAGTCAATCTTCTACCTTATCTGTGTCAATATTTTAAAGATGAATACAAGATAAGAATTAGATAATATTTACGTTCATGTTCATCTTTCTTACACTACATTTTTTTCAAACCTCATTTTATATTACAAATGAGGTACGAAGAACAACTAAAGCCTCCCCTAAGATAGGGGACAAGATGATATTTCTAACTCTCGCCAATTTTATTCATAAAGTAATGGAAGTACTTTCCGTAACAGTTAGGGGAGATAAAGATATCAAGGGTATCCAGATAGGAAAGGAAGAAGTGAAGCTCTCACTGTTTGCGATGAATGATGCCATACTTAAAAACCCTAAAGCATGTACCATAAAACTCCTAAAAGCAATAGATCTGTATGGTAGAGTGGAAGGTTACAAAATCAACATAAAAAGTCCATGGCTTTCCTATATGTATATAATACAAGGGAAGTGATATTAAAAATATAATCCCGTTCACAATTGTGCCTCAGAAAATCAAGTACCTCAGAATGAGCTCAACTAAGGAGTTGAGGGACCTGTATAAAGAAAACTACAAAATGATATCCATAAATATCCAATAAAATACAACTTGGCTGTTACGAAAAGGTGCAATAATGCAATTTGCTGCTATATGAATGGCTTGGAGTGGTTCATGCTCAGTAAAGTTAGTCAAAGAGAGAGGGGCGGACACAGAATGATTTCTTTCCTATTTGGGATATAAAGAAATGTAGAATAGAGGAATTACAAATGTCTATACACAACAGAAACTGAAGATTGGTCTTCAGCAGGATACAGACCACAGGGACGGGAAGGGGTTGGGCAGGGAACTGATGGAAGGAACTTTATACTAGTGAAGGAATTGGAGATGGAACATTGTATGCCTGAAACGCAGTCACAAACAACTTTATAAATCGTACTTTTACAAAAATAAACAAAACTGAAGGTAACAAAAATCGACCAAATATAAAACAGTAGAAAATAACTTAAGGACACAATGAGGTGACCTTATGCAAATTAGATTCCTAAAGGTCAAAGAAAACAGGAAATAATATACAGAGCCATTGAGACATGGCTATTAACTTTTAGTTGCTGCCAATCTACATAATAAAAATGTCAAAGCTAGTATTACCATTCATAAGGCAGTCAAAGCTGTTAGCACTCCTAGGTCTGCTGGGGATAAATATCTTAGTAGAAGGGGTCCATTGGGAACCCAGAGGATGTGTCCCAGGAAAGCATCATGCTATGAACTTAATTCCCAGAAACCACAGCAATTGCCCAATCTTGACAGCCCTAACGTGTGGGAACCCTGGTGTCAGTTTAAAATTAAAACCAACTACGTTCAGGTTGAGAGGTAGCACAGTAGTTAAGGCACTTTTCTTGCATGCAACTGCCCCTTACTCAATTCCTAGAACCACATATAGACTCCTGAGTATCACCAGGAGTGATCCTTGAGCATGGACCAGATGTAATTCCTGAGCACTGCCAGGCATGGAATAATTCCACACCTTCAGTCCCCTCAAAAGGCAGTCCTCTCAGTAAAGACCATGCTTTGAAATACCCAAGTTTCTCTGAACTACCCATGTATGTCTAAACTCTTCAAAAATATTTTTCTTATATGATTATATTTAAGTATGTGAGGATCCTACTTATCTTATTCTAAAGATACAAAAGATCATCATATAGTTAGACAATAAAATGTACTTGTTTCTTGTTCATCTGAAGGAATAATCTGCTCTTCATAAACTTGGTAAAAGGTTGTGATTCTGGTGCCATCAGCATGATCCACTATGCGAGTACCATCTTTTTTTTCAACAATAATCACTTTGTCTTCTCGAGTTGTCATAACCTGAACATACCAAAGGCAGAAAATACTCGGTGGGTCAGATAATTAACTCCAAGTGCATTTATTAGTACGTCCAATTGAACACTATCAAAATCCCATTTATGGGGCCGAGGCCATAGTCCAGCAGGTAGGGCATTTGCCTTGCGCTCAGCCGGCCTGTGTTGGCCCAGGTTCAATCCTTGGCATCTCATATGGTCCCCTGAGTACTGCCAGGAGTGATTCCTGAGTGCAGATCCAGGAGTAACCCCTGAGCATTGCTGGGTGTGACCCAAAAAGCAAACAAAAAAAAATCCCATTTATGTATAAGCAAAGACTTTGTTATCATTTCTTGGTCAAAACTTCACCCTTATTGGGAAAGACAGGCAATAATGTCTCCTTTCCTAGATCAGGAAATTGTCTTCATGGAAGCTCGGCCTGACTCAGCAAGTGCCAGGGTGAGCGTTGGAGCATGGCTGGCTGACTTCAGAACTGATGTGCTTCCCATTTTTTGTTCCATGATCACTAGTGAAAACCTCACATCAGGACTGGCATAACCCCAGGTTGCCTGGGAAAATGATCCTAGGTCCTGCCTCCCTTATAACACAGGCTTAAGCCAAATATGGCACATCAAGACTGCCTGGCATTTAATGAGCATCAACCTATAGGTCTATAGGAAATCAACCTATAGGCATCAACCTATAGGCCTATAGGAAACCTGGTGGAGGAACAGAGGGGTGGCTTCACTGCCAAGTTGATCTGAAGCTCATATGCTCATGTCTGTAACTGCCACACAAGCTTCTTGTTGCCCTGTGGGAACAGAAGCCATGTCCTGGGGAGGTGCTAAGCCTTCCAAATGGATGAAGATACATCTCTCTCTCTCTCTCTTTTAAATTTTATTATATCATCATAAATTTTTATTTTATCACCATTTTCCACATCCGACCCCCTCTCCTCAGAGCTTCACCCAGCAGAAGAGCTGATCACAAGACCGGTTCATCAATAATTGCTCGAGGTTTGAGGTGACTACTAGAGTATCCCTCCCACACGGCAGAGCCTGGGAAGCTACCTGTGTCATATTTGACATGCCAAATATCAGTAACAATTATATACCTCATTCCCATGACCTGATGGAATGGTTTGAGGCTATTTATGTTCCTGGAGCAGGATGATGCCCTTGAGCTATCTCACATGTGACAGGACGTATTGAGATGTTGCTGGTGCCCACTCCAACAAATCCATGATATATGGGAAGACAGTGATACAAACAGTGATACAGTAATCGCATGAGATAGACAATTACAAAACTGTTCATGATTGGGTTTCAGTCATACAGTGTTCCAGCACCAACCCTCCACCAGTGTACCCTTCCCAACATCAATGTCCCTAGATTCCATTCCCCCTCCCCCAGCTTGCCTCTATGGCAGGCACTTTTCTTCTCTCTTTCTCTCTCTTTCTTTCTCTGTGTGTATCTGTATCCATCTCTCTCTTCTATTATGCATTGTGGTTTTCAGTACATTAACTGAGGGGTTATCATGTATGTACCTTTATCTAGTTTTAATACTCAGGTCTAGACCAGTATTACCATTTCCGATTGTTGGCAAACTGGCCCCTTCTCTATCTTACTTAACCCTCTGACCCCCACACACGTGTGGTAGATTCCAACCACTGGGAAGTCTAAAGACACTTTCCTGATCATGCTCTGCTCCTGCCTGTATCCTTCCCTATAGCTTCTGAATTCTATTTTCTTGATTCTCAGTTTTGACCTATAATCTCTTTTGTTCTTGTAAAGAGCATTACTGAGGGAAATGGATAGAAGGTTCAAAAAGAAAAACAACCCACAGGAAGCCAAATGGTAACCACTTTTCCACCCCAGTTAGGTTTGTATTTATTCCAGTATAACCATTGACCCCAGATATACTGTATGTTAACTGTATGTGAACTGTGAGAGATAGTAGGGGCACAAGGCTGAGGAGATTAAAGTTTAATTTCCTTTCATCTTGGAATTATAACTCAGAGGGAAGGCAGCTATAAAAGAGATCTAGAAGAAAGTGCATGGACCACTGGTGCCTGTGGGGAGGGTCCTGATGTTCTCTGTCTTCCCTCTCAGGAGCACAGCCAGAGCCTATATTTGGGGTGATGCTGCAGGAATGCAGAAAAGCAGCTGAGAGGGTTATAGGAGATAAAGTTGCCAGGGAAAGCAATGGGAGTTAAGGCTAGGAGAGGAAATAAATAGGGGGCTTTCAGCCATAAGATGGACTTCAGTCTCTATCCTAAGGGCAGCAAGGTAATAAGGGAAGGTTTAAACAGGTGGTTACTTTGGGGCCTGAGTGACACTTCAGGGTTAGGGCATTTGCCTTGGACCTGCCGACCTGGGTTCCATACCTGGCATCCCATATGGTTCCCCAAACATTGCTAGGAGTGATTCCTGAGTGCAGAGCCAGGAGTAACTCCTGAGCATTGCTGGGTGTGACCCTTAAAACAAAAAAAAATTATTTGGGACTGGAGAGGTAATATAGTGGACAAGGTGTTTGCCTTGCATGCAGACAAGACAAATTTAGTCTCTGGCATCCCATATCCCATATGGGTCCTGGAGCCCTGCCAGGTGGAATCCTGGTGCACAGCTGGGTGTAGCTCAAAATATACACACATACACACACACACACACTTTCAATTAGTCCTGAGAAGTGTTTTTGATCTGAAAGAACAACCAGGTCTTTAAATATAGTATTTGAATAGTTTATCAGTGAAGTTCTAACCTCAGGTCTGGTGTCAGGTATGTGGGTATGTGAGTGTGTGCATATGTGTATGTATGTGTGTACACATGTGTGTATAGTGTAGTTTGTAAACAGCCTCCATACTCACTAGAAGGGAGAAGATATGTTAGTACCTACTTTAGATTCCTATCTTGGGTACTCTGATCCAGGGGTGTGATAAAAATACTGCTCTAGAATGCAGTGGTTAAGAACATGGACTATGTAGGTAAACTGCCTGAGTTCGAATCAGGTGCCAGGGATTTCTGGGTGACTTGCCCAACATTTCTGTGCTATAATTTCCTCATCTGAAAATTGTGTAGCGATACTTAGTAGGTGGGTATTATGGGGGATACATGAGCTGTGGCTGGAAAAGTGCATAACATTGGAACATTAAGTTAGAATGATTAATACTAGTTCCTCCTTTAATATAAATACCGACATTAATTATTGTTTATAATGATTCAAACATTAAATCATGTTACATAACATTGATAACTTCTGGTACCACAGGTTGAGAGAATGGTTGTGCTAAGTTGTGGTAGGAGAACAACAGCAAGAAAGTTTACTGAACACCTTATGGTGCTGAATCTGGCCATACTTTCCTCAAGTGTTTGAGACGATGACTGTAACCTCCATATTAGGAATAAGGAAACCCATATTAGAAACTTGTAAAAAGTCATACATGAAGTAGGGAGTGTGACTGGGGCTTAAACCCAGGTCATTAAGTCACTACTCACTCCTCTAACACCCAATAATTTATGTCAGTGCTTTAAAAAACACAGTCCATTTTCAATTTAATTTCATATGATGTCAGTTTCTTGGTTCTCAATTGCACAGCTGGTAGCTATTGGCATTGCAATGCCAATGTTCTCATGCTAGCTCTGAACTATCTGTGTGATTTTGGGAAAACTGTTTAGCCTCTCTTAGTCTACTTGCTACATGGGAAAAAAAACTGATAGTTCATTGCATGAATGAAAAGACTTGGGGAAGTCCCTGAGAACAGGGTGTGACACACAGTGATCACACAGGAAATACTATTATTACTATCAATTTTTATTATGGTAGGTGTATTGTATTTAAGTTCTGCTTGAATCCCAGCTCTGAGGTATTTGCTGATGCTTCCATATGGCTATAGGCATTGATAAGGGAAATTAAGATTTCTGAACAAGAGTATATGAACCAAATTTGCATATTCAGCCATATAATATATATATGTATGTATAACAACAGGCTGGTTAAAGTTAATTATTTGAGGTGACCAGAAACATTTCCTGAGATAAGTATGTTGAGGCTCACAAATAGAAAACTAGCAAACAAGGTAGAGGATTACAACATAATCTCAAATGTAGAATGAAGAAGATAGACAACCACCTTTGGACCAATAAATCAGGTAGACATTTGCTTTTGACAGCAGCATGTCAGTATAAACTAGTGTAGGAAGACCAGAAACCAGAATGAGGCACCTAAAATTCTCTTTGTATTGTTTGTGCTGGCATGTACCAAGGTGGCTCGCACTTGACTGTGGCTTAATTAACACAAACTGAAGTTCTGGCACCATCATGTTCACCTTAGAGATACTACCATGTTCCACCTAAGACATCAAAGGAATGGAAACAGCTCATTTCTCACTCACTAAAAACTGCTTCTAACTAATTACAGTGAGTGGAACTTTGGCACTTCCTAGACTGGCTGATGCCCAACATTTTCATCTTTGATCACACTCATGTATGAGTATAGGTGAGATAATGCATGCAAAGAGATAACAAAACCTAAAAAAGAAACTCCCATCTCTTTACAATTTAATTTAATGTGCTCATTGCAGTTTCTCGGCCCTCAACTGTGCAGCCAGTAGTTCATGCTATTGTTCATGCCAGGAGTTTCCATTGCACAGCACTTAAATAAAGGCTTATATCCTGTACTATTCATTTGTCACTTATTCTTATGCTCTAAATCAAATTGTTCAGTTGCTGTGTTGTGCTGAATTCTTGAGTTTTTAGTGTCAACATCTCCTTGAGTACTTTGAAGTTAGAGGTTATGAACAAATTTCTATCACTCTTGGTGCACACATAGAAGAAATACAGTATTGCACCTCACTTCTAGAAACTAAGACATTGGGGACTATTGCTCAATGCCACAGCAGGTAGAGCATTTGCCTTGCACACAGCAAACCTGACTCTGTGTTTAGAGATCACTCATGACAGGTTTGGGGAGTATGTATGTGGTGCCAAAGATTGAACCCAGGTTGGTCATGTACCTGCATCACCCCGAGTTCAATCCCCGGGAACCCATTTGGTCCCCAGAGCACCAGGAGTAATTACTGAGTGCAGAACCAGGAATAAACCCTGAGCATTGCCAGGTGTGGTCCAACATGCAAAACAAACAAACAAGCAAACAAATAAAGAAGCAAATAAATAAATAAATAAAATTAAAACTAAGACATTAACACAATACATTATCTCTGTATAAAACACATTATTAATCACACATGTATTAAAAGTGACATAGAAAATTCATGACTTGCATCTGACATTAAAAAAGAGAAACAAGAGGCAAAATGCCTGCCATAGAGGCAGGCTGGGGAGGGGAGAGAGAGAGAGGGGAGAGGACATTGGTGGTAGGAAGTGGGCACTGGTGGAGGGATGGGTGCTGGAACACTGTATGACTGAAATGCAAACATGAACATCTTTGCAATTGTATATCTTATGGTGGTATAATAAAATTTTTTAATTGGCATTTACTATTTTACCATATATCACTATATTTCTAAAGATATAATATACAAATCAATGTTTTTACATTTTATGTACATAATCAGCACACTATGCTGGTCAAATAAATCACACTTCCAAATCTACTTTTAGATTTGGGGAGATAGGTCCATTCAATCATCCATACATTCACCCATCCATCCATTCACCCATCTATCCATTAATCTACCTATCATCCATCCATTCACTAATCCATTCATCCATCCATTCACCCATTCATTCATCCATCCATTCACCCATCCATCCATCGATCCATTCACCCAACCATCTATTCACCCATCCCTCCCACCCTTTCCTCTGATCATCCACTTATTCATCAACTACTCAACAATCTTCCGTTTGTCACTTAAAACTCTAATGATTTATAAAGCATTGGTTTATATAATAGTTTGTCATACCATTCCATTGGTAGGGTCTGTGGCCTGAAAGGATAAGTATGGGGTCAAATCTGACAATCTTTCTAATCCTTTGGTGGCAATCCGATTTCCTCCAGGTGTGGTTGTATACCAGGTTCCTACATGAAACTCCATAGGTGTTCCTGTTTGAAATATTTCTGGCGGATGTTCCTGAATTTCGCTCTTATGTGCTAATAGCAACTGGTTTTTGTGACTCTTTCCTGTAAAAGCTCAAATAAAATCAAGCAAAACATACAAATGTGATATCAACTATACAAATTATTCATTAAGTTTTGACACGAAACAAGCTACCTCAGGCAGTCTAGGAAATGCTGAAATCAGTATTAGAATAGTTTGTGGTTCATAATTCTGAGCAATGTTCATCAAATATATTACTTTAGTTTGGTTTCTGGGCTACACCTCAGCAGTGTGTGTGTGGGAGTTACTCCCATATCAGTGATTCGGAGTCACTCCCAGAAGTGCTAAATGGGTGACATGGTGCCAGGGATAAAACCTGGCGCTCTCATATCTGAAGTATGCATTCCAGTTCTTTACGCTATCTCCACAGCACCAATTATATTATCCTGAAGAAAGAAAAAATACCAGGTCATATACTGGGAGCGCTGGAACTTCTTACATATACAGCTCACTTGTCTATTGCAAATATCTATTCTGGTCAATTTTTGTAAATTCTAAGATACATATATATACACATACATATATACACATGTATGTATATAAGCATATACATATATGTATATATATATCGCTTGAATTCCATATTTGGAGTCTTGACTCTCTAGGATAATATCTTTTCTCCTGTATGTCAAGCTTTCAGATGCCTTTTGTTTTACTTATATGATTCTAGTATTTATTAGATTTTTAACTTTTTATTCCTCTGATCTTTGATAGTAAAAGGAAACATCTTTCTTCAGTTCTAGATCTGATAACTTTACCAACCAGCCATATCCTGATCTCTCATGGGAGAAAAATTATATAGTTTAATTATTACATTGATAATCATCTGATACATACTCTTTCATCATACAAGCATCTGAAACAGGAAGGCTGAACTGAAGATAAGGCATGAAGATAGTTTCTTATGGATCTCTGATAAATATCTTAATTTTTCTATCAGAGGAGATTTGTTCCATTTGCATGAATAACAGAGTAACTTCTAGATGAGTTTTCCAAGGGTTATCAAGCCTTAATGGTGAGACAAACTCAGACCCAGAAGGCAAATTATAAGTAATTACTTTACTTAATGGTTTAAGACTCTTCATGTTCCTGGAGCAAGCAGATGCCCTTGGGCTCTACTAGCATGAGACAGGACATATGGAGAATTTACTGGTGCCTGCTCGAGCAAATCGATGATGAACGGGAAGACAGTGATACAGTGATACAATGACTTTATGTTGTAAAAAAATGTTCACTCCATAAAGACTCTTCCAATTTAGAATGTATAGTTCAGGCACTGATCTTAGTTTAAGATACAGACTTAACTAAAGGTGATGGGAAGCCTTTAGAAAATGGATCAAGTTTGCCTTATGATTTCATTTAGAATTATTAATATTTTCACTTATTAAACAAAAGACAGACCTTCAGAAACTATTAAGAATAGAAGATCAAGGAATTAAAGACAAGTAATGAAAAGTAGGTAAAAACCTTTAAGGGATGTTTAATTGAAATTCTAGGAAGACAGGAAAAAATAAATCAGGGACAACATTTAAAGATATAATTATTGAGGATATTCCAGAATCCAAGAACAATACTAATCTATAATTAGATTCAGGAATTTTAATGTTTAAATTATTTATTAATTAGATAAATAAAAATAAATCTACACCTAATTAGTATTGAAATTAAAATGGAAAAGAAACTTAAAGTTAAATTACCTTCAGAGTAACAGCAGTAATTAAATAGCCAACTTTTCAATAGCAAGAAGAATGCAGAGTGTTATTGTAAACATATTAAGATAAAATAACTATCAATGTAGAATTTTATGTTCAGTGAAGTTACGTTTCAAAAATAAGGACAAAACAAAACTTTTTTTCCCGATTTTATTTTATTTTATTATTCCCCCCAAATATTGTTACATCATTTTAGACATACAATTGAAAGATGCTCATGTAGAGTTTTGGTTCTACAGTGTTCCAACACCCATCCCTCCACCCAAACCCATCTCCCATCACCAATGTCCCCACCTCCCTTCCCCTCCCACACCTCAACTACTTGGCAGGTTCTGTATGTCATTTCTCTCCTCTTTATCTCTCCCTCCCGCCAAACTTTCCTGCTCTTCGTGGAATTCAGTGCATTAAAAGACATTACTCTTTCCACTATTTTAATGGACTGCGTGGCCGCAAGCGGCCGGCGCGTACTGGGCCTCGAACTGGTTTTGCTCTGTTGATCTGGTCGTGAGGCAGTTTCCCAGCCGTCCGACAGCGAAAATGGTGGCTAGTGTGATGGGCGAGTCTCATTCGGCTGCTTCCGGGACCCTCCAGAGGTGAAGGGCCCATTCCCAAAACCCGCTCTGCCCTCCTGGGGGTCCCCTCTTCAGCTGGGCCCGGGCGAGCCGAGTTCCAGCCTCCCCAGCCGCTTCATGTTATGGCCGATGGCCCCCGGGCAGCTCCTGGGCGGGGCCACCAGGCTCGACAAAAATGGAGAGGGGAATGGCCGAACCCTGACTCCATCTGACGAATTCCCAGTGATTCCCGCTTCTGGGAGCCGCCTACCTGGGCTCGAACTGGTTTTGCTCTGTTGATCTGGTCGTGAGGCAGTTTCCCAGCGTCCTGACAGAGAAAATGGTGGCTAGTGTGATGGGCGAGTCTCATTCGGCTGCTTCCGGGACCCCCAGAGGTGACGGGCCCACTCCCAAAACCGTTCTGCCCTCCTGGGGTCCCCTCTTCAGCTGGGCCCGGGCGAGTCGAGTTCCAGCCTCCCCAGCCGCTTCATGTTATCAAAACTTTTTTTTTGTTTTGTTTTGTTTTGAGGGCCACACCCAGCAGTGTTCAGGGCTTACTCCTGGCTCTGCACTTGGATCACTCCTTGTCAAAATAAAACAATTTAAAAAATACGTACTATAATAGACTGAGATTTCCAGTTAAAAGTAAACAATTATAAATTTGTTTTTTTAAGATACAACTAAACAAAAAAGCAAAATAAAGTGTGAAAAATATTACACTGAAAAAAAAGACAAACTATTGCTGAAGGTTCTACAATCATAAGCACATACTAAATCTATTGATTAATTGATTTTGGTTTGGGGGGGGGAACTACCAGTTCAGTGCCTGGGGTTCACTCCTGGCAATGTTTGGGTGCCAAGGACTGCACTCAGGTCTCCTACATGCAAAATGTGCTTAGTACAGTGAGCATACAATTTAAAATCAACCAAGAATGTTTTATTTTGATTTATGGGTACACTCAGCTATGCTTAGGGTTTACTCTGGCTCTGCACTCGAGGTCACTTAGAGGTACCCAAAGGTCACTCTTGACAGGGCTCAGTGGGGCCCATACACAACTCTAGGGATTGAATCTGGTTGGTTGCACACAAGGAAAGCAACCTAACTACTACTGTACTACCTCTCTGGACCAATAATATTTTGTGACATATGGAATTGATATGAAATTTGAATTTCATATAACGTTTTATTGGAGAATAGCACAGCATGCTCATAAAAAGATTCATTTGACTATTCAGGGAATTCTATGATTTCATAGAATTTTAGTAATTTGTTCTAAATTCTTAGAAAATGTCACTGGATGGGGCCGGAGAGCTAGCCCAGTGGGGGAGGGCATTTGCCTTGCACGCGCCAGCTGGTGACGGCCCGGGTTTGATCCCTGGCATACCATATGGTCCCCTGAGCACCGCCAGGAGTAATTCCTGAGTGCAGAGCCAGGAGAAACCCCTGAGCATTGCCGGGTGTGACCCAAAAAAAAAGCATAAAAAAGAAAAAGGAAAAAGAAAATGTCACTGGAATTTTGATTGGAATTACATTGTACCATATAATGTTTTTTGGATTGGATGGTGATTTTGATAATGCTAATTCTTTCAAGGATATGAAATATTTCCCCATTTCCTGGTGTCTTCTATTTCTTTCAATAGTGAGCTATGGTTCCCAATAGGAAAGTCTAAAAGTCTTTCATATCTTTTGTTAAATTGAATCCTAGGCATAAAATGTTTTTGGACACTATTCTAAATGTAATTATCTTTATTTTTTTCCCTCTTATAGATCTATATTTGAATGTAAAATGTGACTAGTTTTTTTTTTGGTCACACCTGGAAATGCACAGGGGTTTCTCCTGGCTCTGCACTCAGGAATTACTCCTGGCGGTGCTCGGGGGACCATAAGGGATGCCGGGGATCGAACCCAGGCCGGCATGGGCCGGCCGCGTGCAAGGCAAACGCCCTACCCGATGGACTATCACTCCGGCCCCAATGTGACCAGTTTTTGTGCATTGATTTTGCATCCTCCTACTTTCTGAAAATAATTTTGGCTTATTATTTCTAAGATTTTTAGTGGTATCTTTTGGGTCTACTTTGTATATAATCATATCATCGGCAAAAAGTGATAGTATAGTCTCTTCTTTTCCAAATTGAACCCTTTGATTTCTTTCTCTACCTAAGTGGTGTAGTGAGAACCTTCGAGTATAGCATACTCTTATATAGGATCCTATATAAGTCTATTAACTCCAATTCTCCCAATTCCTTATTTACAGTTCTTTCTTTATTGACTTTCTTTCTGGATGATCTCTAGTGTTTAAAGGGGTATTAAAATATCCCAATACTATTGTGTTGCCATCAATTTGAAGCCTATTAGCAGTTGCTTTATAAACTTTGTTGATCCTTAATTTGGCACACATATATTTTAACGAGTTACGCCCTCTTGGTTTGTTGATCCCTTAGCCAGTGTGTAATGTCCATCCCACCTCTTGTTACTTGTGCCTGCTTTCTTTGGGGGGGGGGGGTCTGGGTATCATCTTTTAGAAAAAAAGGTACATTTTGTTTCTTAATCTCTATAGCTGTTCAGCGCCTTGGATAGGGAAGTACAGTCCATTGACAATTCTATTGATGTGAAGGTCTTTGCTGTCACTTTTCTATGAGGATTCATGCCATTGAAAAATAGCAACAAATCCAGTACCTTTACAGAACTGGTTTGGATGCAGTATATGTCTTTAGCTATTTTTGTCTGTCATTGACTTTCATTCTTGCCTCAAATTTGAGTGATAGCCTTACAAGGTTAAGGATTCTTGGTTAAAGGTTCTTTTAATTTTGTATATTGAATATAGCATTCCATTCTCTTCTAGCTTGTTGAGTTTCATTTGAGAAATATGACATAGATTTTATGTTGTTTCCATTCTCTTTGGGACTTTCTCCTCCCTTGCCACTTAGGTAGACTCTTCACTGGTTTTAGATATTTTTTGTTACAAGGTGTCTTGATGTTCCTTTTATTTGGTTTGGACTCTGGATCAGTGCACAGATCTCTCTCTTAGATTGGGGCAGTTGTCAGCTACTATCTTTTCCACTAGGCTTTCTTCCCCTTTCTCTTTTTTCTCTCTTCAGGAATTCCTATACTTTGGAGGCTGTCCCTCGTGTTGCTGTCCATTAAATACCTTACATTTCCTTTTCTCTTACTACTTTTATATTAATGGTGTTTTGTTTCTTGTCTGAGATGCCACATTTGATTTTCAGTGTCTTCTGTGCTTCTGCTGAGTTCTATGACTATATTCTTCAGGTCCTTCAATTCTCTTTCAATAAATTATTTCATTTTTTGCATAAAACTTTCTTTGATTTTATTGTCTTTCTTACCATGACTTCCTCAATTCAGGTAACACTGAAGACTTGCTCCAGCTGCATCAACAATCCTTTTGTACCTAAGATTTATCTGAACTTCCCTCATTCTCTACTGAAATAGTTGAATTCCTTTGGGTTGGTTTGTTTAATTCCCAGTTTTACTGGTGCCTGCAGCTACCTGAGTTGAGTACCAAAAGATCTGAGACTGACCCGCTTCACCTGGTCACAGAACCAAGTTAGTGACTATGACTACACTGATTTCTCTGTTGCATTCTGAGATTTTTTTTTGCATGGAATGCAGGGGGCAGAGCTAGGGCCCAAGTGCTAAATGGACAGGGCTAAGAACAGCTGGAGTCATAGCACATAGCAAAAACTTGTGGGCTCATGGGGTTGGTGGGGACTGTGAGGGATGCGTGTGGGGAGGGTAGTCCAGGAAGAGTGAGGAGTGGAGCAGGAGGGCCGTGGAAGGACCACATGGGAGAAAGTCAGACCTATCACAGGGGATCCACTGCTACACAGGCCTTCGTAAAAGGATCTTTCACCATTATAAATTCAGATTTTAAGATGATTGTTCTCACTTCCAGTGCTTTTGTATCAACAAAAGAGGGAGCCCTTGAGCTGGGAAGTTTTGAAAGCTACAAGGATACTTTTCACTAGCTTCCCAACCTTCTGCTAAACTGAAGGAAAATCTATTCCTTTAATTTTTGAAGAAAGAAAGAGAAAGAGAAATAAAGAGAGAGAGAAGTAAGGGAGGGTAGAAAGAAAATAAGAAGGAAGAGAGGGAGGAAGGGAGGGAGGGAGGGAGGCAGGAAGGTAGGCAGGCAGTCAGGAAGGCAGGCAGGAAGGCAGGAAGGCAGGCAGGAAGGCAGGAAGGCAGGAAGGCAGGAAGGCAGGAAGGAAGGAAGGAAGGAAGGAAGGAAGGAAGGAAGGAAGGAAGGAAGGAAGGAAGGAAGGAAGGAAGGAAGGAAGGAAGGAAGGAAGGGAAGGAAGGAAGGAAGGAAGGAAGGAAGCGGAAGGAAGGAAGGAAGGAAGGAAAGAAGGAAAGGAAAGAAGGAAGGAAGGAAGGAAGGATCAGGAAGGAAGGAAGGAAGGAAGGAAGGAAGAAAAGAAGGGAGGGAGGGAGGGAGAGAGGGAAGAAATTCCTGGTACTACATATTACATTACTGTATAAAATGATGATGTATATGAAATTGACAAAATAGACTAAGTCTTATTTGGATGACTAAAGCCCTATGAGAATAGCTGAGAAAACTCAAAGGAATTTGTTTAATATCATTGTGTACTAATTTCATCATTTGTAAATTAGAATTGCTTAAATGTGCATCTCACAGGCTGTGAGAATTTTCTATTCAATATTTTAAATAATTATATAATTTTAAATAATATATAATTATGGCAGGTACATAGAAACACGTATCTTACATAAAGATATTTCCTAAAGTAATTTGAACATGATGATAACCCCTAGAAAATCAAGACGATATGTAAATCAAATATTTGGAAGAAAACAAACATTGTTAACTTTTGTTTCATCTCATTACAAACCAGAGAAATATAAATTAACATAGTAATAAAACACACCCATATTTTTTAATCTCTCCCCATTGCAGTTCATAAGTAAATGTGCTAAATGAGAGCCTACTACTGAGAGTATACCACCCGTATGGCAGAGCCTGGCAAGCTACCCATGTCATATTTGATATGCCAAAACCCAGTAAAAATTATAGACATCATTTCCATGACCTGAAGCAATGGTGTGAGGCTTTTCTTGTTCCTGGAGCAAGTGGATGTCCTGGGCTATCTAGCACATGACAGGACATATGGAGATAATACTGGTGCCCCGCGTGAGCAAATCGCTGAACAATGGGAAGACAAGTGACAAGTGATACCCATATTTTTTTTTTTATTTTATTTTATTTTATTTTATTTTATTTTATTTTATTTATTTTTGCATTCTGGTTCACACCTGGTGATGCTCAGGTGTTACTCCTGGCTCTGTGCTCAGGAATTACTCCTGGTGGTGCTCGGGGGACCATATGGGATGCCAGTGATTGAACCAGGGTCGGCTACATGCAAGGCAACAGCCTTACATGCTGTACTATCGCTCTGGCCCCCACACTTTATTTTTGATTAATTGTTAATTTCTTTTGACAGAGTGAATCACCAAAAGAAGGGCTTCCGTGATCAAATGGCACAGAGGCAGGAAAGTGCTCAGCACATATAGGACACTGGAGATTCAACCTCATGACAACACGGCTGTAAGATGACAAGGCTGGCACTCTAAGACACTGCACTCTCTCTGCAGCTCAGTTTTCTTTCCTTTCTAAACTAAATTCTTCTTAACGTTTAGGTAAAATACACACCCATAAACTTTACAGTCTATTTTTAAGTGTACAGTTCAGTAGCATTAAGCACATTCACAATGCTATCTAACTGTCACGACCACCATCTCTGGAATTCTTATAAAGTGGAAATGAAACTCAATAGCTCCCTCTGATTCCCCATAAACTTCTATTTTTCTGTCTCTTATTTTATTTCATTCTAAAATTTAAATGACGTGTATATTTTGGTTTGGGAGCCACACCCAGTGATGCTCAGGGGTTACTCCTGGCTCTGTTTTCAGGGCTAACTCCTGATTAGTGCTCAGGGAAACATATGTGGTGCCAGGGATCAAACCCAAATTGATGCATGCAAGGTGAATACCTTACCCACTATGCTGTCTCTCCAAAGTTTTCTCTGATTTTTATTTACTATTCTAAATAGCTCAAAAGTGGCTTTAATGTAACTAGGTTATTTTACTTAACATAATATACACAAGGTTTTTATTTCTATTGTATCATGTGCCAAAAAGTTTTTTTCTGGGCTGGAGAGATATCTCGGGCAAGTTGCTTGTCTTTCATTTGGGGACCTCTGCGCAGGCCCTGCACTGGCCATGCGGGCGGCGAGCTGCGACAGTGAGGTTGGGGGAGCCCCCTCGGCTTGCGGCTCCCATTCCCCGGGCTACTCGGCGGGACCTCAGACCCGGCCCACGGGGCAACATGATTACGGACACCTGGTGGTCATCTTTCTTTACCTTCTTTACCGCCGCCATGTTCGCTGTGCTCATCAAGGGCTGCCAGTGGGATGACCAGGGCACAGGCCATGTGTCCTCAGGCTACGTGGAGTGGCTGAAGGGTATGTCCTGCTTGTCAGGGCAGAGAGCGACATCACACTCAGCGACGCTCAGGGGTTACTCCTGGCTCTGCACTCAGGAATTACTCCTGGCAGTGCTTAGCCCAGCAAGCTACTAGAGTATAACGGCCCGCATGGCAGAGCCTGGCAAGCTCTCCGATGCGTATTCAATATGCCAACACCAGTAATAAAAAAATGTTCATCTTCCTGACCCTGAAAGAGGGCAGGAAGCACTAAGAAGGATGAACAAGGAGGGCCTGATAAAATTTCAGGGCCATACTAAGTTACCAAAAAAGAGAAAGACTAAAATAACAGTCTGTGCTTTCAATGCACGTACAATGGCAATGGAAGCATACATCGAGGACCTGATTGTGCAAGTGCAAAAGATCAAGTATGAAATCATTGGTCTGACTGATATAAGGAGGCATTAATCGCATCACACCATTTTTGACACCAGAGAAAAACTGTTCCTTGGAACATGTGATGAAAGAGGCGCCGATGGCATCAGTGTCCTTGTCAACATGAACATGGCCGCGAACATTGATTCATTTGAATGCCTAACAAACCGGATAGGACAATTACACTTGAAGAGATGTGGCCCACCGCCAGCAGTTTCTATCTTCGTTGTCACGCACCCACATCCACGTACAAGGAAGAAGAAATTGAGAAATTCTACATGGAACTGGAGGAGTTCTAGAAAAAAGATCACACTTTCTACAAGATCATAGTCTGTGATTTTAGTGCCAAGATAGGACTGAGAAGATTGGCCGAAGAATTCCACATTGGGACCCATGGCCTAGAATGGAACGAACAGGGTGAGAGACTATCTAAGTTCATCATGTCCACCAAGACCATTCATGGGAGCTCACAGTTCCAGAAGGCTGAATCGAAACGTTGGACATGGGAATCCCCTGGTGGACAGTTCCACAATGAAATTGACCACATCATCTTCAATCAACAGTTTTGCCTGGCCAATGTTACTGTCGTCCCAAAATTCCAAACAGGATTGGACCACCATCTCCCTTCATGCAAAGTTCACACAACAGGGAGAAAAGGCTGCAAAGTTTAAGAAGAGAACTCCCAGAATAAGCATCAAATGGGAACTCTTTGGCACTATTGTGGCAACATGGGAAGATACCATTATTGATGACATCGATGAAGAATACAACCAACTGGCTCAGCACCTCCATGATTTTGTGAAGAATGACGAGAGAGAAAAGGCACAAAAGGACGCCTGTCTTCAAAAACTCTTGAGCTCATTCGCCAACGTGGCAAGGCATGAATGTCAGGCGACCAAATGCTAACATCCAACCTTGAAAAGCAGTGCAGAGAAGCGATAAAGGAAGACCTCAAAGAGAGAAGAGAAGAAATACTAGAAGATGCAGCAGAAGCCGGGAAAAAGCATTTGCACTGCCCGCCTATCCTTTGCCAACTATAAGACCAAGATGACTGCCCTCCCGACGCCCTGATGGATCTATCACATCTTCCAGAAAGGCAATGGAAGAGATTATCCATGACATCTACTCAGATCTCTTAGATAGCCACGTCCACCTGCCCACATACCAAATTCCACAGGATGGATATGTCGTTCCCAACATCCTCCCTTCTGAAATCCAACATGCCATTTTGTCGGTAAAGAAGGGAAAGGCACCAGGCCCAGACAAACTCAGACCTGAACACCTGAATAATCTGCCTTTAGTACTCAATACACTGGCTCGGCTCTTCACACGCTACCTGTCTGAATGCAAGGTGCCCTCCCAATGGAAAACCAGCAGGACAGTTCTACTGTTCAATAAGGGAGACATCCATGACATTGGCAACTATCTCCCCCATCTGCCTGTTGTCTGTCATCTACAAGCTGTTCACTCCGAGTCATCCTGAACAGGATTGGCAGATCATTAGATGAAGGACAGCCATGCCAGCAAGCTGGCTTCCGAAAAGGATTCAGCACAATTGACCATATCCACACGGTAACCATACTCATTGAAATTTGTAGGGAGTTCAAGATGCCACTCTGTCTCACGTTCATTGATTTAAAAGAAAGCCTTTGATTCTGTGGAGACTGAAGCGGTCATCGAAGCCCTAGCCAAACAGGGCGTCCAAACCCAATACATCAAGATCCTTCGTGAGCTGTATTACAGATTCACCATCAGGATCTCACCATTATTCTACAAAGAAGTGATCATTGATGTCAAAAGAGGGGCTTGGCAGGGTGATACCATTTCACCAAAACTCTTCAATGCCACCCTCGAGAACATCATGCGACTATTAGAATGAGAAGGAATGGGAGTGAATATAGACAGTCAGCAACTACACCACCTCCGCTTCGCTGATGACATCGTTCTAATAAAACCAAACATTAGCCAAGCAGCACAAATGCTGGCTGACTTTGACCAAGAATGTGGAAAGATAGGTCTACAGCTGAATCTCAACAAAACTATGTTCATGAGAAATGAACTAGTTCCAGAGGCCCCATTGACTCTCGATGGAACAAACATCTCTGAATGCAGCAGTTATGTCTACCTAGGTCAAGAAGTCAACATGATGAATGACCTAAAACCTGAGCTGTGCAGGGAGGAAGAGAGTGGCATGGAATGCCTTCACAAGCATCGAAGAAATAGCAAAAAAAGACAAAGAACCTCCGACTCCAGGCACATCTCTTCAACTCCACCATTCTCCCTGCATTAACATACACCTCAGTGACCTGGGCCCTATGAAAGCAGGATGAGAATGCTATTCAGGTCTCCCAAAGAGGAATCGAAAGAGCTATGCTTGGAATATCACGCCTCACTCAAGTGAAAGAAGGAATCCGGAGCTCTGACCTCGCCACTGTTCCAGAGTCAGGGACGCTGTCTCGTTTGCCAAGGCATCGAAAATCAGATAGGCTGGACATATAATGCGATTTGGAGATGACCGCTGGACTAGAGCCCTTGCCCACTGGATCCCACGGGATGTCAAAAGATCATGTGGCCGCCCACCTACCAAATGGTCAGACTTCTTCTTCAAGACCCTGAATGAACAGTTTGATGCTCTTTGTATTCCTGAAGCAAGCAGATGCCATTGGGCTACACTGGCACGCGATAGGGTCAACTGGAAATGTTACCTGCGCCAGCTCGAGCAAATCGATGAACAATGGGATGTCAAGTGATCAAGTGATCATTTGGCTAACCCTGGTTTGATCCCTGGCACTATCCATGGTTCCTC
>JAJIBD010009276.1:0-40817 GCA_021461705.1 Cryptotis parvus
CATGCAAGTGATGCTCAGGGATTACTCCTGGCTCTGTACTCAGCAGTTACTCCTGGCAGTGCTCAGGGGACTGTGTGGGATGCCAGGGTATTGAACCCAGCTTGTCCTCATGCAAGGCAAACAACCCAGCAATTGTATTGTATGTATTACATTGTATTATGTTGAATTCCCAAATTGTGATGCAGTTGGTAAATATGACTGTGAATTTCAGTATTTATTGACAGTGAGGGCTATTGTTAGTTTAAAGCAGTGACAGTACTGTTACAATCCACAACATGTGAGAGAGAGAGAGAGAGAGAGAGAGAGAGAGAGAGAGAGAGAGAGAGAGAGAGAGAGAGAGAACCTGAGGGAGGCAGGCTAGGGGAGAGGGAGGGTACGGACATTGGTGGTGGTGGGAGGTGGAGGGATGGGGGATGGGTACGGGAACACTGTATGACACTGTATGGCTGAAACCCAAACATGAACATTTTTGTAATTGTCAATAAATAAATAAATGTAAAAAATAAAGCAGTGACAATAGTATAATTATCTTTGGAAAAGTCCATATTTTTCTGTGATACAAAATGACATATTTACAGATGAAATAATTATGTTTGGAGTTTATTTTAAAAAAATATAAAGGAAATGGAAGTTGTGGATGATGGTAGGTATGAAACAATTTTGAGCAAAAGTAAATGAGTTGTGAAGTTGGGAGATATTTATATGTTAGGTTTGTTATATTCTTCCTAATTTTTATAGGTTTGACTTTTTTAAAATCACACATATTCCCAAGGGGTTGGAAAGCCAGAAGATGAACTCTTGCATTGTACGTGACTGATTGAGGCTCCCCCAGCACTGTAGGAGGTATCCCAAGCCTAGGAAGTGAATGACCCTGAGCTCAGAGCCAGGAGTAAGCCCAGAGCACTGCAGACCTTCCTCCATCCTGCCCCTCAAAAGCTGTTTGCAAAATAAAGGGGAAAGAAAGAGACTTCAGTAAAAAGAGGAGTAACATAGGATGCTGAAGAGAAATTAGGTTCCTAGACCAAAGTTTCCTGTAATCTGAACTCCTTGTAAATCCTTTTGTTTATCGGTGATTTGTTTGGTTGTTGAGGCTCCATGAGGAAATGTATTTACTGCATGGCAGTTGCATGTGTGGATAATTACAGAGCCATGGAAGGGAACAGACATCTAGAACTAGGTTGTGAGGAAGCTTCTCATCAGGCAGGGGCCAGTGGATGTTTTGTTGAGCTGCTACATTCCATGAGCCAAAAGCTTTTAAAGTGACTAAGCAGAAATTTAATTCAATTATTCTTTCATCAGAGTGATACCAACTGGTGGAAAGGTACCTGCAAAGGCAGGACTGGATTAATCCCAAGCAACTATGGTAAGCGAGACTGTGGTGACGGTTTCTGCCTTCTGCCTTTGGACCTTCATTCGGTGTGTTCCTGGGGCCTTTCTGCTTTCCCCAGAATGTCAACATGAGCATCCCATGTTTTCCTTTGCCTTGCTGTCTCAGAGGCTGCTTATTAAATTCCTGACTCCTAACGCTGTGAGACTGAGTCTGGTTTGTTTTTGTTTCTGCTTCTAGTTAATGATTTTTTTTTTTTAACTTCCAGTTAATTGCTGTGTTACTGCCTTATTGTTTAGCTTGATTTCATCTAACACATAATTTGGCATCTTTCAAAGCAGGAAGCATCAATTGGGTTTTCTGCTTTTATTTGGCTTAATGTTTTGCCCCGCAGTGCATCAGGGAAGTTATATTGAAGATCATTTGGGTGGATTTTTGTTCAGATCATTTGGATGAATGACTGAGCATTTGATGTGCGTCACTTGGGTACTGCTACAACATCAGATTTGTGCTTTTCTTTTCAACCTAGTGGCTGAGCAGGCAGAATCTATTGACAATCCTCTGCATGAAGCTGCAAAGAGAGGTAGGTGTAACTCTGGGGGTCTGGCGGGGAGGTTGTTAGATGCTTGGTAAAAAATCACAGATCTTAATGTCCAGTTTAATGAGTTTCCCCAGTGACTACACCCATGTAGTCATTAGCCCACTGGAAAGAGATCTCATTACATTTTTCACATCCCAGAAAATCCTTGAAATCCTTGAAAAATCCTTCCCTTTGAAATCCCTGCAGGTAGTCTGTTCTGAATGCTCTCTTTCTTGAGAGATAACTATGGTTTTAATTTTAAATCGTAGTCAGCAAACACTTAGGCGTTCTTAGTCTGAAACCCGAGCTCTGTGGCAAGTGGTAAGTCTTGTTCTATGGCTCCCAGAACCCAGAGCCAGCCTTGGGAGAGATCACGGCAAGGTTACAAAGCAAGGCTAGGAAATGAAGTGTGCATAAGGTAAGCAGGCTGTGGAGGCCAAAGTGAATAACTGAGGCAAAAGGCCATCGGTTTCTTCTTGGAAGTCAGCACTGTGTAACACGCCCGTGTTAAGGATGGCAGCGGCAGCACTGTGTAACACATCTCTGTGTGTTAAGCACAGGATGGCAGCGGAGGGCGCAAAGGGAAGAATCGAGTGGTGGTGGGGAATGGCAGGCCTCACAGCCAGGGCTTTCCCCTGTCAGCTGGGGGCTGAGTCTTCGGCCTGCAGGATATTTCGCGCAGGATCTGGAGATACCCGTGACACCATGAGCTCCCTCTCTCTGCCGCAGGCTGTCTTTCACTCTGTTTCAGATCTTTCTGAAATCTAAAATTGGTGCTAAAGCAAACTAATCCTTTCAGGTTGTATATAAGTAGAACTACCAAACGGGCACAAAAGTTCTTTGTCTATTAGATTCTTAGGGCATTAGCCAGAGGATTTTAAATTAACAGTTAGACCTTCGTGTAAGATTAGAAATTTGAATAGGTTTCTAAATATTTTCTATTCTGGCAAGAATAGTAAATACATTTTAAATATGAAGCTGGATGTTCCCTCGTCCCACCCCCCAGGTTCTAGAATTTTTTACCAAGGAGAAAAAAAAAAAACCCTTTTTTTTCAGAGTAAAATAGCTTCAAGTAGATCCACTTCAGTAATTCCTTCCATTAACTTACCATGAAAAATTGATGTTAATGTTTTCCATTAATAAATAGAGGGCCAAAATGTACCGCAGTGAATGCGTTGCCCAGCAGGTCTTGTTTTCAGATTTGCTGATTGAATTCATTGGTAATTTATGGAAGGTGAGTTGTAAAGCAAAAAACAAAAGTGCTTGTTGTGTGTTTTCACAAATGTCAAAAATTTCTCTTCCCCAGGCAACTTGAGCTGGTTGAGAGAGTGTTTGGACAACCGAGTCGGGGTCAATGGCTTAGACAAGGCTGGGAGCACCGCCCCTGTACTGGGCTAGTCACGGGGGTCACAAAGGTATTCTGCCTGCCGTCACATCTGTGCTGCTGAAGACGCGCGTGGCTTGAGTAGCCAGAGTTGTTACTAAAAGCAAAACAGAAATGAGTGTTCTTTACAGACCCTCTAGAACATTGGCCAATAGCCGTGGCACTGGAAGCTTGCTTCATGGGTATCATTCACTTGAAAGAGTGGAAATTTCCTTTCCTCTCGCTGTGTTTGGAAAGGCAACAGGGAAACAATAGTAAAATCAAAGCAGATCCCTATTTGAGCTCCAGAGGAAAGGAGCAGAAATGCTGTAGGTCAGCCTCTTTCCTAATGGCGATGGAAAGTGGAGCTTGGAAGTGCATTTGAGCGGGCTGCTAGTCGAGCCTGCCCACGCTTTCCTGTGACATGCACAAAAATATGCCTGACATTGATGAGAAATGGAGATGTCAACAAATTAAGTAGCATAGCCAAAAGATAATGTATGACTGTCTCCCAAAATAAGCCTGTTTTAATTTAGCCATTTGTTGTTAAAGTTGCATGAATATTACATGTTGTTGTGATTGTTAAACTATTCCTAGATATTATATGAAAAATATAAAAGCAATATTAGTTGAGAAAAAATTATTTGGAAAAAAAATTTCTAATCAATTCTACTCTGTCTTCTAAAATCATTATGCGTAGACTTAGCAGACCTTTCCTTTTCATTCTGAAAACAGTAACTTTTGCATTTGAATTTCAGACATAGTGGAAATCCTATTGACTCAACCAAATGTCGAATTGAACCAGCAGGTAAGCTTGCTTGAAGAGAAACTGTTTAATACCCTGCCTTTGTACATAGA
This sequence comes from Cryptotis parvus, assembly GCA_021461705.1. Classification (NCBI taxonomy): domain Eukaryota; kingdom Metazoa; phylum Chordata; class Mammalia; order Eulipotyphla; family Soricidae; genus Cryptotis; species Cryptotis parvus. The sequence goes on from JAJIBD010009276.1 coordinate 4,129, forward strand.
GATGTACAAAGATGTTCTTTGTACATCTCATGGGCATGTAAGATCTTAGTGTCTTCGCGTGATCTTTGTCCATCACGTTTTCATAAAACATTTGATCAAAATACACAAGCAACAAGTTAACAAATTATTACTATTCTGACCTTCAGTTATAGAAGGCCCCAAATGTCTGCTGAACTCCTGTATCACTTTCAGGTTTAAAGTAACTTCTTCCTGGTACCTTCATGGGACTAAGTCAGAGCCGTCCAGTGCTATCTCGTCCCTCTGTCACTGGCTTCTGGGCTTTGGCAGAGCATTTCAGAAGTGAAGATTTAAGCTCTTTTAACTGCCCCAGTTCTCATCTCCTGGTACCAGCAGTGTTTGTCCTCAATCTGGCAATGTTTGTTTCTGTGCTTAACTTTTATGTAGCTTTTCTTTCTGGGCCACACCTGATGATGCTCAGGGTCATTCCTTTCTCTGTACTCAGGAATTACTCCTGTTAATGCTCAGGGGACCATATGGGATGCTGGGAATTGAACCCCAGTCAGCTGTGTGCAAGGCAAAGTGCCTTATCCACTGTACTATCGCTCCTGCCTCTTGACCTTTATTTAGATTTATTGTTTGCCACGAAGACATGTAGAAACACTGTAGAAACATGTAGGGAGAAAAAAAAACGTATTTTTCCAGTTAGGAAAATTGCTTTATTTTTTTATCTTTCTTTTTTTTTTTTTTTTTTTGGGGGCAGTTTGCACTCAGGGGTCACTCCTAGTGAGCTCAGGAGACCATACAGCAGACCAGGGCTCGAACCCAGGTCAGCAACCATTTTTAAAGATTAGGCTGCCTGCATGGTGTGGAAATTTTTCACCAACTCTCTGCTTTTAGTTCCTTCTTGGCCATATTGCTTCCCCCTCTTGTATCTCCAAGTGTCATGAGCTTTTTCTCTTTTTTGGGGGGTCACACCCAGTGATGCTCAGCGGTTACTCATGGTTCTGCACTCAGGAATTACTCCTGGCAGTGCTTGGGGACAATATGGGATGCCGGGATCGAACCTGGGTCGGCCTCATGCAAGGGCAATGCCCTACCCCTGTGCTGACGCTCCAGCCCCAAAGTCTCATGAATTTAACTGTTGGGTCAATCTCTCTCTGTCTCTGTGTGTCTGCCTGCCTGTCCCTTCCTGTCTCTGTCTTTATTTGTCTCTTTCTGTTTCTCTCCCTCCTTCTACCTTCCTCTCTCTCTCTCTCTCTCTCTCTCTCTCTCTCTCTCTCTCCCTGTCTCTCTCTCATTTGTTTGTTTTGGGATCATCTGGTAGTGCTTAGAGACCATTTAAACTTTTTTTTTTTAATTTAACCACTGTGAGTCAATTTTTCATGACTGGGTTTTAGACATACCGTGTCCCCACACAAGTCCACTCTCACCAATGTCCATTTCCCATCACCAATCTCCTTCCACCCAGCAGCTGCTTATGACGAGACCATTTCTCAGTTGTTGTTTTGGGGGGCATTTTGGTGGTGCTCGGGCTTACTCCTGGTTCTGTGCTCAGAATAACTCCTTGGGGAACATGTAAGATGCCAGGAATCGAACCCAGGTCAGCTGCATGCAGGGCAAGCACACTCCTCACTGTACTCAGTCTTCCCCTCCTCGCATCTCTTGGCCCTCCCAAACTTTATTTTTAAACGTCAGGCACAATGGCTTCTAGTCCGGTTCCTGATGGGGTTCAGGCATCGCACTTTGCCTCCTTCCAGTACCTCTCCTTTGACCCCCGAGTGACCACCCCGCCACCATGGCTGTAATGTTCCCGTCCTGTCCTGCCCACCCCATGCCCCCTTGGCAGGTTTCCTCTGAAGAACAGTTTTCATGCTCTTGATGGCTCCCTTTGGGCGCTCGTTATTCTCCTTTATTTCCTTATACCGCATAGCGAGATGCTCTAGCGCTGGTCCCAGCAGGGCTCATGCGCCGTGTGGGCTAGTGATTGGACCCAAATGCTGCGTGTGTGACATGCGCCCAGCCTGTCGCGCTTCTTCCCGGCACCTCTGGTTCATTTCTCGGCGGGTGGTTCTGCCATCACGGCGTCACCTGATGGCAAGGAAAGAGAATAGTGATCTCCAGTTGTGATGTTCTAACTACTCCCTCACCTACACTTTCACCTCTTGCCCTGGTTTTACCCTCATTGCGCACCAGGACCCCAGGCAGCTCCGGGTCCCTCTGCCTGCTCTGGGGGTAACCTACAGCTTCTCTCCCCTCTGACATCCTCTTCCTGTTTGCGCCCCGCCATGTCACTGTCTGACCCTCCGGCCCACTCCGCATCCCGCGAGTGACTCACCTCTTATCCCTCGATTCTCTTTTCGTCTGCAGAATTCTCCATGATTGCGTAACTGTTTTCATTCTAGATTTACTTAGCGCACATCTAATTTCATGTGTGTTTTCAGTCCACATTTTGAAAAAGAAATGCTTTCTCTTTTATCCCCGTAGAATAAGTTGGGAGACACAGCTTTGCACGCGGCTGCCTGGAAGGGCTACGCGACATTGTCCAGTTGCTTCTGGAAAAAGGTAAAGGGTGTGCTGAGCTTCCAGGGTCTTTGCTTACCCCCTGAAAATGACCACGCCTCATTATGCCATAATAAATAGTGGGGCAATAATAGGTTCCTCACTTTAATTCTGGAATTTTTAACCTCTTCTGTATTTATCAGAGGTTCTTTTAGACTGTTTTATTTGGTGGGGCCCGGGGAGTGGGCTATACCCACCTGTATTTAGGGCTTATTCCTGGCTCTGTGACCAGGGCACTCCTGGTAGCACTCCGGCCACCATCTGCAGGGGCTGGGTATTGAATGTGGGTCTGCTGCTGGCGAAGCTGGCACCATACCTGCTCTACTTCCTAGTCGACCCCATAGGGCTGTTATAGTATAAGGAGATGATTTGAATTGCTATGGGGGTACGCTTTGGGGTTGGAAATTAAAACCTTGGTAAACTTTAAAACAGCAGATCTTTTCTAAGAACTTAACCGTTGATCTCTGTAGAATTTAATGGCCTTAAAAAGGAGTTGTGTATGTGTGTGTGTGAGTGTGAGTGCATGTGTGTGTGTGTGCGTGTGCCATGAAGCACATGTGTGCACATGTCCATGTGCATGCCTGTGAGTGGTGCCTATCCAAAGACGACCCTCTTTGGAGTCAGGGAGGTAGCGCAGGGGGGCAGAGTGTGTTTGCTGGCCCCAGGTTTGAGCCACAGGTTTGCGCCCCAGCACGCCACAGTCCTGCAGCACTGCCGGGGTAGCTCCAGAAAAAAAGCCACCAGAAAGGAGTTCCCCTTCAGGAGTTCCTCTTGGAGAAGAGCATCTGGGTGCAGTCGCTGAAGACCCCTGTTGTCACTGGAAAGTCTTGTTAGGACGAAAGGACTCGTGGCTTCAGTGCTCTGCCCTGCGCTGGGCCTGTGCTGGGTGCGCAGGGGAGTTTCTTGAGTCTCTGTCAGCACCAGTCAGAGGGGAACAGTAGGGTTCAAGTACAGGTGAGGCCTTTGCCCTGCACACGGCCTACCTGGGTTCAACCCTCAGCACCACATATGGTCCCTTGAAAACCACAGGAGTGATCCCTGAATGTAGAGCCAGGAGTAAGCCCTGAGCGCTCCTCTGTGTGACCCAAAAACAGAAGTAAAGAAAATAAAATGAGGGAAAGGAAAGGAATTTGTTGGCAGGTGGCCCTGTCCCCGCTGTTCTGCAGACTCCAGCATTTTCCAGTCTGTAACAATGAGAGTCAGTTCCTGAATCCTGAGGTCATTTTTGGCATGACGGAAAACCAGGGGAAAAGGTAGGAGCAGTTAAGAGTATAGAAGCAATATATTGTTTCAGGTTTTGTATTGCTCTTCTGCTGATACACACGAGAGTAATTTCCTCATGCTCAACATGACTTTTCTCAAGACCTTGAACAAAAAACCCCCAAAATTCCCCAGAAAACCAAACCCAAGGGACATTTTAAATTTAATCTTCAAAAACTTATATTGCAGCACATACACAGTTGGGGTCTCGCCGATGGAGACTTACCATGGGCGGGGGTCTCCCCATGGAGACTTACCATGGGGCGGGGTCTCGCCCATGGAGACTTACCATGGGGGCGGGTCCTCGCCGATGGAGACTTACCATGGGGCGGGGGTCTCCCCATGGAGACTTACCATGGGGGCGGGGGTCTCGCCCATGGAGACTTTACCATGGGGGCGGGGTCCCACCGATGGAGACTTACCTTGGGGGCAGCGCCCCGCCGATGGAGACTTACCATGGGGGGCAGGGTCCCGCTGATGGAGACTTACCATGGGGCGGGCTCTAGCCGTTGAAGGACTTGCCATAGGGGCAGTAAATGTGTTACTGGGCTTCTCATGTGCAGTTCTCTAGGGGCTTGGAAGGAAAAGGCTGTACTGGGTATTGCTCCACTTCTGCTGAGGGTGGTGGCACTCTTCCCAGCAGTGCTGGGGAAATGGGCCATCTCGTTGTGCTCAGGCTGGCAATATGGACCCAGGGACTAGGGCTTGCACCCAGTGATCTGGTGCTGTTTGGGCCCGGGTGACTTGGACCACACCTACGAATGTCTGGGCACCAGGTGGCTGGAGACTGAAGCAGAGCCTCGCTCAGAAACACACACGCTGGTCCTCTGAGCAGTTCTCCTGTCTCCATGAACACAGAATTATCACAGATCCAGCAATAAGTTCCCTGATTGAAGATGTCCAGTAGGTTATTGCTGTTTTGGTTACCGCTTTGTTCTGATAAAGCTTACTGCTGGGCCAGAAAAGTTCTCCGCTTCCTTTTGCCAAGAGTGATTAGCTGTGGTGGAAGGCAGGCGGGATGCTACAGATGAACTTCAGAAAGATTGACCTCATGTACTTGTCTTGTTTTGGGAAGGTGCCAGAACAGACTTAAGGAACAACGGGAAGAAGCTGGCCCTGGACATGGCTACTAACGCTGCCTGTGCGTCTCTCCTGAAGAAGAAGCAGGGAGCAGGTAATTGGCTTCGCTGCTTTCTCCTCTGGCGCCACTAGGATGAATACGTAGGGAAAGGATTTCTTTGATAATCCCTATAGGTAAATTATGAATTTAGATTTTCGTACTGTTGGTCTACAATGTTGGTCTGTACCAATATAGCAGAACACCCTCCTTTTGCTTTGTTTTCTTTGGGGACACACCCAGTGGTGCTCAGGGCTCACGTGTGGCTTTGAGCTCTGGGATCACTAATGGTGGGCTCATGGAAATTTATGGGTGCTGAGGATTGAACCGGGTCAGTCACATGCAAGGCAAATGCTCTACCCCCTGTACTACCACTGGCCTGGAATGCCCTCTTGCAGACAAATTTGAAGGGACGATTCCTATTTCAGTTGTTAAATGATTATTTTATTTTTCCCTTAAAGTTCTAGTCACTTTGCTTGCCAACACAATTATAAGGAACTGTGATCTCTATCTCCTTTCAGATGATTTTAGGAGTGGTAGTCTCTAAAATGGTTTTAAATTGAGTGTTGGATAGCCCCACCATCATGTTTTGTCTACGCTTTTATTTTTATGTATTTATTTATTTATTTATTCACTTACTTATTTTTTATTTATTTATCTACCTATTTATTTGTTTTTTATTTATTTATTTGCTTTTTGGGTCACACCTGTTGATGCTCAGGGGTTACTCCTGGCTCTGCACTCAGGAATTACTCCTGGCGATGCTCAGGGGACCATATGGGATGCCAGGAATTGAACCCAGGTCGGCTGCTTGCAAGGCAAATGCCCTACCCACTGTGCTATCACTCCAGCCCCTTGTCTACATTTTAAAGGAGGGTAACACTGTCACCAGAATTATTCTAGACATTTTGTTATCTAGTTCAAGTACTGTGGATGATTCTCTGTCTGGTTTTTGTTTTTCTGTCGCCGATTTTTAGGTTTAATTAATTAATTTTAATTGCGATACGTGGAGATACATAATTACAGTGTTGTTCATGCTTGGGTTTCAGTCATACAGTGTTCCAACACCCACCACTTTACCGGTGCACATTTCCCACCACCAGTGTCCCCAGATTCCCTCTGCCCACCCCGTACCGCCCGTGGCAAATGCTTTCATTCTCTCGCTCTCTCACTCTCTCTCCCTTTTGGGCATTATGATCTGCAATACGGATACTGAAAGGTTATCATGTGTATCCCTTTACCTACCTACTTTCAACACTCATTCCTTATCCAGAGTGATCATTTCCAGCTATTATTGCAAACTCTATCCCTCTATCCTGACAGGTAGGCCCCTTCTCTATCCTAACCGCCCTGTCCCCCTCACTTGTGGAAAGCGCCCAACCATGGAGTAGTTCTTCCTGGCCCCTGTTTTTCCAGGCCTGGGATGTTAGTTTCATAGTATTTCAGCCATTCTATATCTGTCTTTCTCCTGACTCATTTCATTCTCTATGTGGCTCATTTTTAAAGGTAAAATTCTGGGGCCGGAGCGATAGCCCAGCGGGTAGGGCGCTTGCCTTGCACGTGGCCGGCCTGTGCCGGCCCGGGTTCGATCCCCGGCGTCCCCATATGGTCCCCGAGCACCGCCAGGAGTAATTCCTGAGTGCAGAGCCAGGAGTAACCCCTGAGCATTGCTGGGCGTGACCCCAAAAAAAAAAAAGCAAAAAAAAAAGAAAGGTAAAATTCTGGTGGCCCTCTTAAACACAAGACGTTGATATCACAGAATAGATTTGTAAAATAAATAAATAAACCAGCAACGTTTGTGGGTTTGTGTCCAAAAGTGCAGAACACTCATGATTACAGAGGCTGCTGTTTGCTTGGCCTTTCAGTATGTAGCCTATTGACTGTGTCTCCCAAGATTTATTCTATGGTGATGGTTCCTGAAAGAAATTCTGGGGAGGTCTGCCTTCAGCTCCCCACTGTGACCTCTCCTTTCTACCCTTTTCGTTTCCTGTCCACCTCCTGGCTCAGACTTTAAAGGAAAACAAAATCGATGATTTGGTTAGTGGCATCAGCCTTTTTTCTCACTGCTCAGATCTTTCTCTTATGTGTGCTGCTTAATCCACTCGTGTATTTAGCAATCACTCCGAAGGAAGGTGGGTCACGACATGCTTCCGGTACCTTTGTCCTGAACAGAGTGCTCAGTTTCCACCTCACCCTCTTCTGCTCATTCCACACTAGCTTTGCTGTGAGTGTAAAGGTTAGACTGATTTTTGCTGGCAAAGTGGCTTTTGAGAACTATCCATTGTGGAGGCTGAGCCCATTTGTTTCCTTTCTGACTTGAGGCTATTCTCATTTTCAGAATTCTTCTGCTTAGGTAATGAGATCCTGTTATCTGTTTTGAGCATTTGAGTTGAATTTTCATTTATTTGTAAGCCCTTGGAACCTTACTTACTCCACCCTCAGGCATCCTGTAATTTTGAAGAAAAGACAATGTCTGAGCCTCCGTGTCCCATTGTCAGTGCCCTGATTTCCTGTGGATTCCATCAAAAATGGCAAATAGTTCCTGTCCTTCATGGCTCTAGGGAGTTTCCAGGAATTAATCCTCCTTAGGTATCAGCAAATTCAGGTCTATAGCCCGCCTCAGAATCTCTTACTCCTTGTATGACGGATGTGTGTTTGTTCCAAAGTCTTCTTTTATGGTTAGCTATATTGCTATACCAGAGAGCACTGTGGAATTCTTGAATTGTTGAAGCCGTGAGTGTTCGCTGTGAGAGTAAGCCTGTCTTGGGAGTCATTCCTTGTGCGTGCATGATATGGTCTCTACTGACCAACTGAAAAGTACCCGTGGAACATTGTTCCCCAGCTGCGGTTTGGCTGAGGGAAACACCGCTGCAGCCAGTGGAAGATGTTTGCACTTGAGACACTTTTCTGCTGCCTTGGGTGGCTCAGGAAGTGGCACTGTGGCCTAACTTCTTTCTGTCCTTGACTTCCTGTTGCCACAAGGGACCTTCTGATATTCTGACCCTGCAGTGAGGGTTTGTAAGTGTTAGAGGCTAGAACCTTGAGCATATTATGGGTGTGATGGTGTCAGGCGAGGAGCAAACTGCACTCAGGAGAGGTAAAACGCTTGCTGTAGTCGGTTTTATGCACAAGGTTCCACATGAGCAGCTGAAGCCGGGGGAGGCAGTTGGCAAACTCTTTGCCCCGTTTCCCCTTTGGCTTTCTGCAATCTTGGTAGAATGACGCTGGAGGTAGGGCCTCTTTTCCTCGCTCTCTCTTCAGAAGCTTTCTTTAACCTGCTTCTGAATTTGTACTGATAAGTAATGGATCTGTTAAAAAGGTAATTTTAGGGTCTGAGCAAAGAGGCAGACGTTTGTATTTGTCGTGCATTTTTTGTTGGTTTGTTTTATGGGCCACACTTGGCAGTTCTCAGGGCTCTGCGCTCATGGATCACTCCTGGCCAGGTTTGGAGACCCTCTGGGGTGCTGGGGATGGAATCTGGATCAACTGCAAACACTCTGCTGACTGCACTCTACCTCGGGCCATCTTGTTCTCCATTTCATGCATTTCAGCGTGTACGTTCTTGGTGTCTAACTTCTTTCACTCTCTGCCTCTGAAATCCCTCCATCTTTCATGGTTACCCTTCGCCACTTATTTACTGCTCACTCTGGTGCTTTTTGTGGATTTCCTAGGGTCAGAGTGGGACAGGAGGTAGAGGGGAGGTAAGTGGGAAATGGCACTGTGTGGGGCCTGCCCCGACGAGGACCGGGAGGAGGATACAGCAGCCTTTGGCATGGGGCAACTGGGAGGAGAAATTCCCAGAGACTTCGACTTAGGGCAGTCCTTGAAGGGAAGGAAGGGGATGAACTGACTGGCCCAGCCGTTCGTGCCTTTTCTTTGGCATTTAGAGAGCACCATTGCAACTCATCTTGCTTATAGGAGAGAGAAGGTTAAAGTGAAATGCAGAAGAAACCATTGAAGGGCAAAGACCATCTTAAATGGCCAAAACAGAAGATTGTGACAGCAAAGTAGAAGGGAAAAGAGTTTTGCTGTTTAATTGTCTTTTTTTTTTCCCCTTAAGAGAGCCCGCTAGTGCAGGGGGTTAAGGCACTTAGCTTGCATATGGCCCACCCGGCCGTGCCCGCACTGCATACGGTTCCCTGGACTCTCCCAGAAGTGATCTCTGAACACAGAGCCAGGAGGAAGCCCTGAGCACTGCTGGGTATGGCCTAAAAACAAACAGAATGTTCCTGTCACTGATAAGATCCTTGCTTGACGGTGATTCTAGATTCAGCTTTTGTATTTTCTTTACCAGACTAGGTTTAATTCATGTCTTCAGTGAGTTTGAGGAATAGTAGAGACCATGATCTTGCTGTTATAGCTTACATTTATTGACCTCTAACAATAATTGCATTTCAGACAGTTTTGGAAAACGATACTGATTGTAACCTGTGGCAGTAGGAACTGGCCAGTCAGTGGACTGGGTGGACAGTGAGAGCACAAGGGTCTTCCCTCTCTACCTCTGCAGGCTCATTTTTTCAGAGAATGGGGTCCAGCAATCTCTGCTTCAATTTTTAAGTATTTGTGTTCAGTTTCTTTTGCTTCTAGGCTTTATCGTGTTTCTAAAATAAACTTGAAGCTCCTATATTTTCATTATCTTTCTTTGCCTTTTCTCCTCTTCTTAGTTCTCTTTCTACCCAGTGACCTGGAGCACAGGTAAGGCCACCACTGTCGTGTGCACTTGTCACAGTGAGGAGATTGAAAGCTAGTGTCAGGACCTCTGTTGTGTCCGTGTTGGTCTTGGTGTGTGCTGGTGTCATTGGGTGTGGACCGCCGGCCCTCGGCCTTGTGTGTTCACGATTCCGCACGCCTAAGAAGCATGCAGACGTGTGTCTTTGTCCGAGTTCCCGGCAGTGGACACTCAGCATTAAAGCTGAACAATGCCCAAGCCAAAGAAGACCCCGGGCGAAGTCCAGTGCTGGGGTCAGAGGGAAGAAAATCTCATTTGCTGATTTGTTGGGAACGTTAAAAAGGGAAAACAAAAATTCAGGCCATTTGTAATTTCTCTATTTTGCTTTCTCCTCATTTTTTAAAGATGCAGTTCGAACATTAAGCAATGCAGAGGACTATCTTGATGATGAAGACTCCGATTAATTCCCTGCCAGAGCTTGGAGATCTAAAATTTCTGTTGCTTTTGCTTTTCCAAACCTTGTCTTTGCTGGAAAAGAAGAGTGTCGGTAAATTAAAAATAAATGTGTTCTATATGAGTGTGGCGAGATTGCCCTGTGTCCGAAAGTGAGCCTGTAAGTGTATTGTTCATTGTTCCTACTTTCAGTTTACTTTAAAAGATGAGTACCCTTAAGTGATGGTTACTTTAAGACCTAAAGTAGACTTTTGTTCTCCAGAGTAGAACCAGAAGAGATATATGTCTATTTATCAAGCTAAAGAAATTTTCAGAAGATTTTTCTTTTAAAAATGGGTATGGATTTTTAATTAAAATTCCTTACCCCAAGACAAGATATTTCGAGTGGACTTTTTTCTTCCAAGGGGATAAATGCTTATTGTAATAATGAACCAAAGGACTTAACAAAATTGTCAGCTGTTTTGACACAAATAAACAGTTTAAGAGACTTTTTGTCTTCTTTTGCTTTATTCGTTATTATCACCCTTTGCTAATAAAAATTTTTGTTATTTATGAATTGATAAGGAATGAGTTTATTTTATTCTTTAATTATATTTTACATTTATTAGCCCAGAGGAATCAGAATAGCCAAATTTATGTTCAGCTGTCTGTACCTGCTTTTAAAGATAGCTAAAAGCCATTGAGAAGATAGCATTTCTAATGAAGGAGAGAACTTTGATAGAGATGAACTTTCAGTTTTGGCTCCAAGGTAAAAGAAACCCAGCAACTCATTAGAGTGTACTTAAGGTTAGAAAGGTTAAAAAAAATGAGGCCCAGGAGATAGCCCCAGGCAGTGGAGCACATGTTTCTGCGTGTCTCCCTTGCCGGCACCTCCGGCAGCCCTGCAGTAACCCCCTGGGAATCAGAATCTCCAGGTTTGTTCTCCCCATCTCCCATCTACATCTCCACGACCCAAAGTGTAAAATTGGGAGTTCCTGGACCAGAGAGACAATTCAATAGGCTGAGCTCACGTTTCACATGCCAGAGGCCCTGGCATGTGATCTCTCAAACTTTGTGGTTCTCTAAGCACTGCTGGGTGTGACCCCAAAACAATAAGCAAATATATATACACACAAACATACATATATATTATATATGCATACACATATATAAATATATGTACATATATTTACATATGTATAAATATATACATAAATATATACATATATATGCACACATATTTATACATGTATGAATATATACATGTGTATATAAATATGTATTCATATATACGCATATATAAATATATGTGTAAATATTTATATATGTATAAATATGTGTATATATATTTTCCCTTCTCCATGAAAGACGCCATCATTTTCTAAAATGAAGTAGTTAAGGTGCCATGAAATTATGTTTTATTCTTTTCTATGGAAACATTTGTTTTTTCACATGTCTCACATTTGTTTTCTCAGAAAGATTTGAATTCTTTTTTAATTTTTTAAGTTTAATTTTGTATTTTGGGCTACATCCGTCAGTGTACAGGACTTCCTCCTGGCTCCATGCTCAGGGATCACTCCCGGCAGGGCTCGGGATCATATGGATATGGGACGTCGGGATTGCAGCCCGGTCGGCTGTGTGCAAAGCAGGTGCCTACCCACTGTACTATTTCTTGTCCTCAGGATTTGAATACCTGCAGGTAGCCTTCTGCGGTACAGAAGCAGCACTTCATTTGGAGATTTCCATCTTGTATCACTGAAAGATCTAAGAATAGCGTGGCCTTTGCAGGGGTCTAGATTGCAGCGTCATGCCCAGAGGCTGGTTTTGTAAGAAATTTCAGTACGAATTTCAGAAAACACTTTTTAGTGCAGAGAAGGAAATATTTGAAAAAGGAAGTGGGTTAGCTCAGGAAATGAATAACTGCTTTTACTAGGTTTTTTTTTTTCCCCTCTCTGTTACTCTGTTTTCTTTCGGTGGGTGGTGAGAAAAGGATACTCTGAGATCAGCCTGTTTGGGGTCTTTCAGATACCCCAACTACATTTTAGTAGAAAGTAAGTGATTTCAAAGGATGGGAACAAAATCTGAAATCAATAAAAGAAGATTTTTTTGTTTTCAAAAGAAATTTTGTTAAACTTAGGTTAAAACATTTATATAATCTTCATAAACATATAATGAGATAGGAAATCTAAAATGGTGCTCCAGAGAGATAACTCGGGCCGTCAAGAGCCTGCAGCACACAGTTCCCTGAGCGACCCAAGCACCACTGGGTATGACTCAAGTACCTCCCCCCCAAAAGTTATAGTTGATCCTCAAAAATGCGGGGATTAGGGATTCTATAGATATAACTTTTGACTCCCCCAAACTGAACTGCTATCAATCAGAAGGCTTACCTATGGATACCTATCACATAGTTAACACATTCGTTGGAATTGTAAAAACCGTGTTTTTGCACTAAAGTATGCCAGAAGAAAAGCAGTTGCCTTGTTTTTGAGGACCACACCCAGCTGTGCTTAAGACTTACCCCTGGCTCTGTGCTCAGCGACGACTCTAGCAAGTGCTCAGGGGACCAGATGGGATGCTGGAGATAAAACCTGGGCAGCTGCCTGCAAAGCAAATGCCCTGTCCATTGCACTATCACTCCAGCTGCAAGAAAAGATGATGCTTCTAAGAAAAATAGAAAACGCATTCACAATCCTGTGCTGTATTTGAGTTTTCCATAAACCGTTATCCATACATTTTTTATCATTTGTTTATAAGAAAATACATGTATGAGTGGATCCTTTAACTCAACAACTGTATATCTCTTCCCGCACAAATTAAATGATTGGTTCTTTTGTTTTTTTTTGTTTGGGGGCCACACCCAGCAGTGTTCAGGGACTCCAGGTGACACTTCACATGTCACATATGGGTCCCCACCTGTGCTGCCAGGAATTAGTCAGGGGTCCACAGCGTGCAGGGTGAACACTTTTATCTCTGTACTATCTCTGCAGCTTCGCTGTTTAAGCTGGGAGCATTAGATCAAATGAGATCATGTCTATGAAAGTGCCTTGCACAGGAACTGCAAGATTAGGCATTTAAGACATGGCACATGAATAAAGAACTCAGCAGGCTTCTCTAAAGGCATTGATGGTCATGTGGTACAGAGAACACACCTTTCTAGCTCAGGGATACACACGTCTCTAAAATTGCTAGAATATGCATTGCTCTGAGCTCCAGCTGTGATTCAGCTTGTCCTCTTAGGTCAGATACGAACACAATGGTTTTTATGTTAGACCCTAAAGTGGGTTCAGTTTCCCAGATCATCTCCCCCCCACCCCCTCTCTCTCGTGCTTGAAGACAGTTTTGTTCTATGAATTGTCCATCTTCCCTTATTTAAAAAGGGCGAGTAGGGGCTGGAGCGATAGCACAGTGGGTAGGGCATTTGCCTTGCATGCAGCCAACCTGGGATCAATCCCCAGCATCCCATATGGTCTCCCGAGCACCGCCAGGAGTAATTCCAGAGTGAAGAGCCAGGAGTAACTCCTGAACATCGCTGGGTGTGACCCAAAAAGAAGGGGAAAAAATGGGCAAGTAGGGGGCTGGAGTGATGCACAGCGGATAAGGCCTTTGCCTTGCATATAGCTGACCTGGGTTTCATCTCCGGGGTCCCCGAGCACCACTAGGAGTAATTTATGAGCGAAGAGCCAGGAGTAACCCCTGAGCATTGCCAGGTGTGATCCAAAAATAAATATATATATATATATATATACACATATATATGTATATATATATACATATATATAAAGAAATAAATAACTTTATTTCTTAATAACTTTTTAGGTCACCCCTATTCTCTTGAGGCTTAATACCCATATTTTTCCTCCAGGAACTTCAAGCACTAGCTATTTAGCTGTGTTCCATCTAAACAAGAGCGTTGTATAGAGATTGATTGTGAGGAAAGAATCTAGTTTACTGTATACTTTCTGCCTGACAACCGATGCAAGAACTGTAGAACATCTGAAAGCCGTCATTAGCATCTATGATGATGTGATTTCTGGACTATTCTGGGAAAATATTTTCTGGGAAAATATCCTCTGAAACAGTATATTGATAGAAACGCTTTAAGTCCATCAGGAAATCAAGGGGCATATGACTTTATATTGCTATGCTGATTTTAGGAAATTTAAGCCAGCAGCCTTTCTCTCTCTCTCTCTCTCTCTCTCTCTCTCTCTCTCTCTCTCACAATTCCAAGAGTGTATGTGTCTAGTAATTTAAAAAAAACCTAACATCTGAGTGTGCTGCTGGTTATTATGTTGAACACTTTACATGTGTTGTTGATTCAAGGTGTTCTTAAAGTCTTTGCTGCTCCAGTGAGGGATGCAGGCTTTAATTCTCCCCTTGAATCTATGATTCAGACATGACATACGTTGTTTTGTTTTGCTTTGTTTTGCTTTTTCGGTCACACCTAGCAATTCTCAGGGGTTACTCCTGGCTCTGCACTCAGGAATTACTCCCTGGTGGTGCTTGGGGGACCATATGGGATGTTGGGCATCAAACCTGAGTTGGCTATATGCAAGGCAAATGCCCTCTCTGCTGGGGTATTGCCCCAGCCCCACAGGCATGACATTGCTTTTTTTTTTTTCCCCGTAGGGTCACACTTAGCTATCAGGGCTTGTTTCTGGCTCTGTACTCAGGAATCACGCCTGGTGGAGCTCATGGGAGAACAAATTCAGGCTGGCTGTGTACAAGGCATGTGCTCTACCCACTATATTATTGCTCCCACTGCTCTGTTATTGCACCTAGCCCAAGTATGATGTACTTTGCCACAAAATGCAGTAGAAATTGAAACCCAGCCCAAGAACACTAATAATCAAGGACAACTTTTAAAAAAAATTTTTTTATTGAATCACCATGAGATAGACCATTATAAAGCTGTTCATGATTGAATTTCAGTCATACAGCTTTCCAACATCCATTGCTCCACCAGTGCACATTTCCCAGCTCCAGTGTTCCCAGTCTTCCTTTCACAACCCTCCTCAAAACTCCTCTCCAACCTGCCTAAACGGCGGGCATCTCTCTCTCTCTCTCTCTCTCTCTCTCTCTCTCTCTCTCTCTCTCTCTCTCTCTCTCTCTCTCTCTCTCTTCTCTCTCCCCTCCCGATGATCAATTTATTTGTAAAATGTCATGAATATCCTTCTAGGGACTACACTGAATCTGTATAATGCTTTGAGGCGTATTGCCATTTTTTTTTTTTTTTGCTTTTTTTGGGTCACACCCGGCAATGCTCAGGGGGTTTCTCCTGGCTCTGCACTCAGGAATTACTCCTGGCGGTGCTCGGGGGACCATATGGGATGCCGGATCGACCCTGGGCAAACCCCACCTGCCCTGCCCTGCCATACACCACCGCACGTGTGAAAAGGCAGCACCCGCGGTGTGGGCCACTAAACCCACCATGCCCCCGACTGCCTCATAACGCTGGGCACAGGGAGAGCAAGGAACCGCTCTGCCCCATGTCTAAGTCTCTGGACCAGCATTGGCGGATTGAAGCCTACACCCACCAGCCTCCCCTGCCCCTAGAGTCTCTGGACCTTTGACAGTGTTAATTCTCCCAATCCATGGGTAGGGATGTGTCTCCTGTTCCTTTTTGAAATAGTTTTTCATAATTTTCTTTGTTCAGGTTCTTTACATCCTTAGGTAAGTTGATTCTGAGGTACACGATTTTCTGAGGTAGAGTTGTGAACAGGATTGTATTTTTGTTCTTCATTTGTTTTATTTGTTTTTCTGTTTGGTTTTGTAATCATATCCAGCAATGTTTACGTGTTACTCCTGGCTCTGCATTCAGGAATTACTGTTGACAGTGCTTGCGCGACCATATGATAGGATGCCAGGGATCGGACCTGAATCAGCCACATGCAAGGCCAATGCCCTATTCATTGTTCTATTGCTCTGGTCCCAGGATTGTTTTTATATCACTTTCTTCTCTAAGTTGTTTGCATATAGGAAAGCCATAGACTTTTGGGTTATTGATTTTGTATCCTACCACTCTACTATACAGATCTATTGTTTCTAGGAGTTTTTGGTAGAGTTTAGGGTTCTTAAGTATAGTATCATGCCATCTGCAAATAGTGAGATCTTGACTTCTTCCTTTCCTGTTGGATGCCTTTTATATATTTTTCTCTCCTAACTGCTATGACAAGTACTTCCAGTACTATATTGAATAGAGCAACCTTATACAAGGACAACTGTCTTTGCCTCAAAGCTTAAAGATAAGGACAGGTTATCCTCAGTTTCTTCTCCCCAAAAGCCAAAAACAAGAACTGTCTTCACCCTTTTTGTTCTTCCCTTTTTTAAACCTTGCTTTGTTTATGTTTATAGAGAAGAGCTTGCCCCAGGACTCAGCCAGGAGTTGCATTGTTTCTTCTGGGGCCCACTTGTCAGCCATCCACCCTTTCCTTCTCTCCCTGTTCAAGATTTCCTTGTGTTTTACCTGCGCACAAGATGATTACTTTGAAGATACAAGTCCACCGGCTTCAAACTTGCCAGCTTCCTGACAATAAAGTTCTTTATAGACCCATCACTGTCTCTGAGATGACTGGCTCCCAGGCCACAGTTGTCCCAGATCCTCCGGCGACACTGGCTTTGTTTAAGAAATCCCTTCTGGATTGGTGGGATAGCATGCTGGGTAAGGTGCTTAGCTTGTATGCAGCTGACCTGGTTTATATTGTTAGAGTCCGAAATCACCTACACCTTCCAAAGAACAGAGACCACACATGCTAATGCAAGTCACACAGTGAGTTGTATTTCCAGCCAGCTGGGGTCCAAGAGTCCGTCCTATGCAGTGAGTTTCAATCAAGGACCCTGAGCATACTAAGGCAGGAGGTTTTTTTTTTTTTTAATTTTTTATTATACCACCGTGAGACATACAATTACAAAGGTGTTCACAATTGGTTCTTGGTAATACAGTATTCCAGCACCCATCCCTCCACCAGTGCCCCATTTCCACCACCAATGTACCCCTCCTCCCACCCACCCCCAGGCTGCCTCAACAGCAGGTAGCCCTGTTTCCTCTCTTTCTCTCTCTGTCTCTCTCTCTTTTTTTTCTGGGGCACACCCGACCCCGGGTTCTCCTGGGCGCACTCAGAGCCCCCCTGGCGGTCCGGGGGACCATAGGGACCGGATCGACCAGGCCCTATCCGCTGGCTACGCTCCGCCCTCTCTCTCTGTCTCTTAAGGCAGGAGTTTTTATAGCATGTTTAAAATAAGTTTTATTATTATTACTATTATATCATTGTGAGATCTACAATTACAAAGGTGTTCATAATTGGGTCTCAGTCATGCAGTGTTTCAGCACCCATCCCTTCACCAGTGCCCCATTCCACCAATATGTCCCCCCACCAGTATGCCCCTATGACCACCATAGGCCACAGCCCACCACCCACATCCCATTCCACATCAGCCCCTGCGGTTTGTTGCAACTACAGTCATTGCAATGTCTATGTGGGCAAGACCCTGGGAAGGACCTGGCCCTAAACTTGATTATTAGCTAAGCCTGGCGCAGCTGTGCGTCTGGCCTGTCTCTTCTCTGGCGTTTCTGGTGATGGTGACTGCAGGGTCATAGCCACACCCGCTGGGTTACTGGAGGTGGAGAGATGAGGAAGGGGCCCTCATCCCTGCTCCAAGCCCAGCTGGCACGGCCACAGCATCCCACGTGTCTGCTGACCCTGGGAGCTGTGCTGAACCCAGCCAGGTTAAGGAAAAGAGTTGTTTTCCTTAGCTCAAGGGTTATACATTTTTGTTTTGTGAAAACATCCTGGTGGTTTTGGCAAAATAAGCTAATTATCAATTAGCAGAGAGCCATATCCGTCCAGTGGCTCCCCACCCACATTCAATGTTTATGGTGATTAAGTTGTGTAGTTCTTAGTTCCTGCTCCTCAGCGTCATTTTCTCAGGGTCACAGTGGAGGCCTAAGATGGCTCTTTGTCGAAGATGGAGTCCCTTATGTCTAGAAGCTCGTTTTGCTTACCTGAGCCTCTCACAGTATTTCTGGCATCCTGTATGGGCCCATGAGCTCACCAGGTGTGATTCCCTGAGCGCAGACCCAGGAGTCAGCCCTGAACAACGCTGGGTGTGGCCAAACAAACAAGCAATCGTTCCTATTTAGGCTATTTGTGACTTGTCAGTTCTCAGAGCGCTCCATGGAACTTGGAGGAGAGGCCCTCCAAGAGGATTAGTCTCTGACAGATTTCTGGAGATCTCCCACGTGACAGTCTTCCTGGAAGAGTCCTTCAGTCTTGGCTGAACTAACAGATACTTTCCTGGGCAGAGATGAACATGCAGTTAACCCTTCCTAAATGTCTGATCTAGCAAAATAAATATTGCTGTTTTAATCCATTAGGTTTGGAGTTGCTTATGTAGCAACAAATAGGTAATACTCATTGACTTAATTCTCACAAAAACTCTGAGGAGGAAGTATTATTATTTAGTTAACTGCTGATGAAACTGACTCAGAGATATAAATAATCTCCCCAAGATATGACAACTAGGCCAGGAAATTGAAGGCTGCTCTGTCTCCAAAATCCTGTTCTATTCGAGTGTGTGGGAGAAAGCTGGGCCACACCTGGAGGTGTTCAGGGCTTATTTCTAGCTCTGTGTTCAGGGAGCACTTCTATGGTCTGGGGGACCATATATAGTTCCAGGGATAGAACCAGGGTCTGCCACATGCAGGGCAAGCATCTTAATCTCTGTTCCTCTGTTCTGTTTCTCTGTCTCCCACTCCCTATTTTTTGGCTTTTGACCACACCAGTGATGCACAGGGTTACTCCTGCCTCAGTGCTTGGGGGTCGTTCCCAGGGAATCTAGGGGACCATGTTGCACCTGAGATCAAACCTCCTTGCAGAGGATGCTTTTCCGCCTGTTGAGCTGCCTTCCACAAAGTTGTCTCTTAACCTTTGAACTAAATTTTAATATGACCTCATTGCTTTGATTTCAATTAATGTAAAAATAATTGAGTTGAGTATACTGACCTTCTAGGTTTTCAGATACTAAATTTCCTTTTTTTTAAAGTATTTTATTATACCACCATGAGATATACAATTACAAAGATATACAATTACAAAGTTCATATTTGGGTTTTGGTCATACAGTGGTCCAGCACCCATCCCTCCACCAGTGTCCATCTCCCACCACCAATGTCCCCAGTTCCCTCCCCCTCCACCAGCCCTCCTCCATGGCAGGTTCTTTATTTCTTTCCCTTTCTCTCTCTTTTCCTTCCCTCCAGACTATGGATTACAGAACATACATTAAAGGGTTGTCATGTGTATCTTTTTGCCTCTATTTAATGCTCAGTTCTAGGTTGGTATTAGTACTCCTCGACAGTTGTTAGCACACTGTTCCATTTAAATGTTTTACCTAGCCTCTGACTCCCACATGTTTGTGATAATTTCCACCTTTGACAAGACCTCCTGATACATGTTTCACTTGACCTTGATATTGGTATCATAATATGTACATATATATTTATGTCATGCAAATAAATAAAGTCATTCTGTATCTGTCTCTCCTTCTGGCTAATTTCACTCAGCATAATCTTCTCCATGTCCATCCATTTATAGGCAAATTTTATAACTTCATTTTTCCTAACAGCTACATAGTATTCCATTGTGTAGATGTACCAAAGCTTCTTTCTTTCTATTTCTTTCTTTATTTATTTATTTGCTTTTTTTTTGGGGGGTCACACCTGGCAATGCTCAGGGGTTACTCCTGGCTCTGCACTCAGGAATTACTCCTGGCGGTGCTCAAGGGACCATATGGGATGCCGGGAATTGAACCCAGGCTGACATAGGCCGGCCGCGTGCAAGGCAAACGCCCCACCCGCTGGGCTATTGCTCCGGCTCCCAAAGCTTCTTTATTCAGTCATCGATTCTCGGACACTCTGGTTGTTTCCAGATTCTGGCTATTGTGAATAATGCTGCTATGAACATAAAAGTAGGGATGGTGTTTCCGCTGTGTATTTTTTGGCTTCCCAGAGTAGATTCCCAGGAGTGGTATGGCTGGGTCAAATGGGAGTTCATAAATTTCCTCTTTTAAAATTTTAAGATCATGGTGGTTTATAAACCGATAAGAAGTTTTAGAATCATCCAGGAAGTAAGCATAGTGTTTTTTCACTGGTATATTGGACACTCATGCGTACTTACTCTGAGTCAGATTAACGATCTCTGAGGTCAGAATTAAGACTTTCTGGGTAGTGAGAAATGAAATAAAACCACATTGCTCAACTGTACCGTAACTTGTAAAGCAGGTAGACTGTACAAAACTAGGACAGACAAAACAAACTAAGCACTGATCACTTTCACACCAGCCCATCCAGTCTTTCACATTCATTTCTGTCTCTCCATTCCCTTTGATCTAATAGTAACCATTGATCTAATAGTAACTTCATGAGAATTTGTTTCGTTTAGAGCCAAAAACAACCCAAACATTATCTTGCCCTAAAACCACCGATGATAAATTCTAAACTGCCAACAATCTAAATTCCCTTCCCCAATTGCCCAAAAAACTGGGCATGGTTGTGGGGATCTAATTCTTTTTTTTGTTTTGGGGCCACTCCTGACAGTGCTCAGGGCTTACTCATAACTCTCTTTTCAGGGATCACTGAGGGTACCAGGTGGGGTGTCGGGGATGTACCCAGGTCAGCAGTGTATAAGGCAAATGCCCTACCTGCTGTCCTATGTCATTCCAGCATCCTGCAGGACTGATTTACCTAATCATTTTTTTAAATCACACATACAGTTTGGTGTTTTTTGGTGGGAAAAACTTTAACTGGAGGAAAAAACTATGAGTAAACCTAGCATAGGTGACAGGTAACAAAAAATTAAGACAGCACAACAGTAAACATTTTAGTTGCTAGTGCACACCTCACAAAATACCCTACGCTGGCTTAAGCAGTAGAAATGCATTTCCTCACACAGCTGTGAAGGCTGGAAATCCAAGAGCAATATATAGAGTTCATCCTGGGTTCTTCCTTCTTGAATCTGTTGGTATGCCCAATAACCCCTCTTCAAAGGGCAACAGTGATATTGGACGAGAGCCCATTCCAGTGACCTCCTGATCACGTCATCCTTACAAAGCACCTCATCACGATATACATTTTGAGATTCTGGAGGTGTGGGCTTCCACATATATATTGTGGGGTTGAGGGACATAATTCATCCCAGAGCAAGAAATAAAGGTTCTTTATTTCTTTAAATAAAGAAATTGGGGCTCTTTCAGGTGAGCATGCTGGGTCGGGCTTAGAGTCTTTTCCCACTTCATTTTTCACTTTGATCATTTAGTTTAATATGGACCAAACCTTAATTGTGCCTCGCTCAGCTTGAGGACTGTCAACAATATACGGGAGGATCATGAGCTTCCTGAGTAAATTCTGTGATGTGGATCTTCTCTGAGCGTTTCCCCACTGTTACAGTCTGATGGGAAATACACAACTCCACTCACCTCCAGCCCATCTCTTGCAGCTCCTCTCCCTACGAGTGAATCTTGTCAGATATGAGTGAAAGCAGGTGCTGTTATTCCAGACTGGGAAGGTGCAGTCGAGCTTATTCAAACAAAACATGCAACTTGCGATGCTAGCTATTTAAATTTGTCAGTCAGGATCTTCATAACTTACAATAAGAGATTGTCTGATCCTTTATCTAGTACATTTTTATAAGTCCACCCTGGTCGTGCTGAGCTGGGGATGAACCTCGGTATTCGTTCCTGAGACACAGCCTAGACAACTGGAGCTTTATCCCGAGCCTCGCCTTATTCTTTATTGTTTTGTGGAATGGCTCCAACAACAGTCTCATGTACTGTTGGAAACTGAGTGCTCTACCCACACTCTCCAGAAGCTTATGCTTCTTCAGGTCCAAACCTGCTCTAACTTCTTTCTGTTCTTCTCTCTAATGTTTTCTTTCCTAAGAACCTTGTTTTGTGAATATCAACATGGTGCTGGAAAACCCTTTACCTAACAGCAAACTCTCCTTCCTGACATGAATCTTCCATAAACTTAGCCCATGCATTGTGTCAAGATCATCCCCCTTTTTTTTTTTTTTTGCTTTTTTGAGTCACACCGGTGATGCTCAGGGGGTTACTCCTGGCTCTTTGCTCAGAAATTACTCCTGGAGGTGCTCGGGGTCCATATGGGATGCCGGGGATTGAACCCGGATCAGTCGTGTACAGGCAAATGTTCTACCCACTATGCTATCACTCTGGCCCCAAGATCATCCTTTCTTTAGGTGTTGATGACACCTTTCTCATTCGAATCTCTCCATAGATTCCTATGTTATTTCAGTGGAATTTGGGGAGAAAAGAGAGGGAAATGTGTATGCATCATTAGCTGTCTTGAACTAACTGCTAAGTTTAAAAAGGAAAATGCTAATTGATAATACATTATAGGTAGAGAAATTTCAAAGAGTTCAGTTTTCCCTATTAATAACCAATGACTCAATTTCATCCAGAGTTTTCAGTTGGAGATGTAAAATTCATTAAATTTTTAAAACATAGTGGAGTTTCTGGAATTATTCTTTTGAACAAGAAAAATCTTGCTTTGTAGAAGGTCTGCATAGATACCCTAATAGACTTGAAATAAGTGTCACAAATTTGCAAGCGAAATAAAAATTCTAATATGAATTATATAGCATTAGGAAAATATGAGAAACAAAGTAGTTCATTTATGTAGGTGTACTGCATAAATAGTACAGCATCTGACAAACAAGAGACACTTCACATATGCTTCATTAGTGACTGAGCAAGTAAAGCTGAGCAAGTAAATTAAATAAACCAATTTCTTTTGGCCACTAGAGGGCACTGGTTGCAATGGTAAAATTAAGAATTTCTAAGAATGATATGCAGAATTTATCACTTGAAGTAATAATTCTATAATCAGTTTGAACAATAGCTTATGTGCAACATGATAGCTGATGCTTCATCTGAGAGAAGGAACTTTGCTTGGAAAATGGAACCTTCTATTTGTTTTCTAATGCAGAAAAAGGCAGCAATTGTTGATGCAATTCTAGGATTAAAATGGATTAGCAAACAAAGTTGCAATATTAAAATCTATAGATTTAGAAAATAGATTTATGTGAACATTATTATACCTGCTTACAGGGTTGGTAAGTCCTTGTCTAAGAGTTTTTGTTGTTTCTGGAGGTGTCATGTGGTCACGCATGCGGCCATGTGGTCGGGACACTTCTGGAACTATGGTCTGAGCTCGTGTCTTCATAGGGACATACATGGGAGGTGGGCAGGGATTCTGGGGTTTCCCGAAGTATGGGGGGTGCAGAGAGGCTACCTATCCTGACTCTGAAGAAAACACCAGCTCGGAACCAGGTACTTGAAACTATTCAGAGATTGATGTCTCCTCTTCAGTCAGCATCAGTCGGCCCTCCTCAGCATTTCTTCTTTTTTCTTTTCTTTTGGGTGGGGGTGTCATATCTGGCTGTGCTCATAGCTTGTTCCTGGCCCTGAGCTCAGGGAGGGTGCTGGGGACCACATGGGTGCTGGGGATTGAACCCAGGTTAGCTGCATCAAAGGTGAGTGCCCTACCTGTACCAGCCATACATGCACCCCGCCTCCAGGTTTCCTCTTGGCATTTCTGTTCCTTGTATGTTCGAGAAATATTTTTCTACTCTAGACAACCTTCTTATAAAGAGAATAAATGCAAGTGAGAGGGTTATCATTCATTTGTTGTAGATGAAGATGTGCAGTAAATGTGAAATCAATTCACTAACTTCTGGGTTTTGTTGACCAAGTTTATAGAAATTTGCCTAATCCTTCTTGAACAAGATAGAATAGTTACATCCACATGCTCTGTCTTAAAATTTTTAAATGTCCAATAGTATATACAGTTTTATTTGATGCTTTTCCAGGAGGCTATTTTATTTAATTTATATTTTTACTTTATTAAGCAACATCAATTACAAAGTTGTTTGTAATCTTTTGTTCTAATTCATTCCACCAGTGTGCCCAATCTCCCACTCACTACCTAAGTCTGCCCCCTTTGCAAGTGCAAACATTTAAGTCATTGATTATTACAACAAAAGGCAAATGGAATTATCAAAAGATAAATTAATAAAGTCAGTTTGTGAGAATTATTGTATCTCACCATGTAAACTGATTGTTTCTAGTTGATAATTCTAAATCAGTTTGACAATAGCTTATGCACTGTAGCTGATGTTCCTTCTGTGTCGTTATCTGAGGGTTTCCTAAGCTTATTGGTGCTAGTTGTGTTATTGTGCCTTCTGTGTTATTGTTTTTGTTTATTGAGCCAAGTTGGCTTCTATGCTGTTTTCCCATCTAATCTGTTGTGTTTCTACTGGCCTGTCAGTATTGTGTAATGTGAAGGTATCAGGTGACCACATATGTGGCCTTGCACCCTAGGAGCTCCAAAATCTGTAGAATTGGACTGATTATAGACCTACCCCATGTCAAGGGTCCCCAGAATTTTCAACCCAGGTGTACATGGATGGTGTGCCCGTGAATTTCTTCAGATTGTCTTGAATCTTGCTTGAGATTAGTTGTGAAGCTGTGAAGCTGGACCATTGTTTACGTGGTGGTGGCTTTGGGATGTGAGTGTGGCTTCTGGGACTTCTGGTATTATGTGGTGGGGAGGCTGCCTGCCCCCAGTCCGAGAATTATCCCTGAGTTTTTCTCCCCCAAACTTGTGTACCTGGAATTTTGTTGGCTTGGTGTCTCTATAGAAATGAGTTGTGAAGAGTGAAGTTGGGCCATTTTATATGGTGGCTGCTGTGGGGTGTGGGTGCATTTTGCAGGAGCTTTGGCTGGGTGGAAACTCAGTCGCACCCCTCCTGAAGGTTCCCCAAATTTTCAGCACAAAGATGGGTGCCCTTAGGTTTCAGTGGCTTGACTTTCATTTGTCCTGAGATTACAAAGAAGTTGTCAAGCTGGGCCATGGTTTACATGGCAGCGACTGTGGACTATGGCTAAATTTTTTCTTTTATTGATTGAGATGCTGTGATTTACAATGATGTTAGTTATGGTTTCTTGTGCATATAATCACAAAGCCACACCCATCACCATTGTATCCACATCCCTCCCTCAAGGACCCCAACATTCCCTCCTTTCAAAGCTTCCCACTCCCACCCCATCCCATGCTGTACTGTTATTTTTGTTTGTCTTGGGACCCCACTGGTGATGCTCAAGATCACCTTGTCTCTGCACCCAGGAATTGCTCCTGGTGGTGCTCAGGGACCGTATGGGATGCCAGAGATTGAACCTGGGTTGACTGTGTACAAGGATCAGCCATATACAAGGCAAGTGCCCTATCGCTGTACTATCACTTTGATCCCTATATCATTATTTTTATAACAGCTTCTGAAGGAAAATTAAGGGAATTTGTTGACTTTGAAATAGAAAGGTACTTCTGTAGAAAGTTTGTTTACTCAGCATTCTATTTGGCCAAAACCTATAGCTTCATCAGAATTTTTTAAGTATTTTATTATACCATTGAGATATACATTACAAAGATATGCAAGGCAAGTGCCCTATCAGCTGTACTATCACTTTGATCCCTATATCATTATTTTTATAAGAGCTTCTGAAGAGGAAAATTAAGGGAATTTGTTGACTTTGAAATAGAAAGGTAACTTCTGTAGAAAGTTTGTTTACTCAGCATTCTATTTGGCCAAAACCTATAGACTTCATCAGGAATTTTTTTTAAGTATTTTATTATACCACTGAGATATAAAATTACAAAGATATACCATTAAAAAGTTCATATTTGGGTTTTGGTCATACAGTGTTCCAGCACCCATCCCTCCACGAGTGTCCATCTCCCACCACCTGGTTCCCTCCCCCTCCCCAGCCCACCTCCATGGCAGGTTCTTTATTTATTTTCCTTTAGGAATTTTTTTTAATAAGGAAAATGTTGCACCTGTATTTAAGATATTTATTTCTCTGTTTATAAAAAAATTCAGTTTTACTTTTCTTTCTTTTTTTATCACAGCCAGTGATGCTCAGGGCTTACTCCTGGCTCAGTGCTCAGGAATTACTCCTCGTGGTGCTCAGGGGATCATATGGGATATTGGGGATTGAACCTGGTTCGGCCGTGTGCAAGGAGAATTCCCTCCCCACTGTGCTATTGTTTTGTCCAGTTTTACTTTTCTAACCATACTAAATTATACCTTTAAACATAATAAATTATACCCTTTAAAGGCTATGAAGTCATATTTCAATGATATGTGTCATCAGATTCCTTTGTGCTTCTGTGTGCAAGCACTTACCCAGATAATGTGTGTGTGCCTATTTGTGTGTGTATGTGCTTGTGAGTATTTGAACTGCAACACGATGCTGAATTCTGTCTTTGTGTTGTTTACAACCCCCATCATAAGCTTTGTGAGTGAATCAAGACACAAATAGAAAGTCAGAAGGATTAGAAGCAGACTTCGCTTGTTTTCCTAGCATAGCCATTCCCAACTGACTTTAAGAAATAGAAGTTAGAAAACACTTAAAGAGACTCTAACCCACAGACATTGAGTCATTCTAAAGGTATTCCCTGTCCAAATCATTGGGATATTGTAAATTGGATAAGAATTGCATTGTTTTTGCTTGACTGTATGTCTAGAGAGGCATGTTATTTAATGAACTCTCAGCCAACTGCTATGGAGTGAGAAATCTATTCTGCTTATTGAACAAGCAGCATAAACATATGTTTGTTATTGGAATTATAGTTTTTATTACCCCTTGCTGTTTATTGACAGTCAGTGCAAAAATCATTAGGGGTGGGGTCCGGCTTGTGCCTTGTGCTGGACCACCAGTGGGGGAACCACGGTAGAAAAAAAACCAATAAAGACTTTTCAAACCCTAAACTCTCCCTCACTCCCAATATCCCCACAGGGCAGGAATAAGAACAAAACCGAGTCTCACATCATGTGCTGACCCCACTGGAATCAGGAAGTGATGAATAGCAGAGGAGCGATGTTGATGTATAATCTGCCTTCCTACCTGCGCTATTAGGTCTTCTCAAACTCCATCACGTTTGCTGTTGACCCGGGGAATAAACTTGTTCACCTGAGCCCCCAATCTTGTCACAGTGCTTCCTGGGTCAAAGGACAAGGCCCAACCAGCTTTGTTGGGATTTTCCTGCTAACATCTTCACGGTCCTTTCTAAATTTCTGTGTTGGCGTTTAAACAGTCTGTGGTAAAGAAAGTGTGATCCTAGTCTTCCCAACTTGGCATAGTGAAAAAAGTACCAAATCAGAAGAACTGACATCTAGCTCCAGGTTAAAGTTTATACTTCCACAGGAAGAGCTTGCTAGGTGACTCAAATATAAGAATATTCATTGACAGTATCCTGTATAGCAATGAAGTCTGAAAAACAACCATCCGATCTTCAATGATTTGAAATTTTTAAATAAATTATGATACATTTACATAATAGAATTTATGGAGCCATTTAAAATATTGCTTTGGAATCATGTTTACTGTTAGAAAATAATGTTTTCATGTATATATATTTACTTCATATAATGGCTGTTCATTTCATGATTGTTTGTTGTAATGGCAATTTAATAGCTCTACCATTTTCCAGCAACTCTTTTTAGAATAATTATTTTAATCCAAGAAATAGCAAATAAATATGCTATAAAATACATGGTTTAGGCTAATGAACACTGATCAATTTTCTTAGCACAGAAGTTCTCAATCAGGTAACAATATGAAACAGTTTATTATGTACCATATATGGTCACTCTGAAATGATTACTTTGCATACATATATCCTATATATACTTATTAAATGGCATGAGGATAGAGCAACTCTGTAAACTCATTTCACGTGATATTAAGGACTTACAAATTTAGCTCTTATTTTACCCTAAAATTATTTTCTAATATATTAATTTCTTTCTTTTTTATCTTTTTTTCATTATTGTGTACCCGCAATGCTTAGGGGTTACTCCTGGCTCTCACTCAGGAATTAACTCCTGGTTGTCCTCAGGGGACCACATGGGTTGCTAGGGATAGAACCCAGGTAGGTCACATGCAAGGCAAACACCCTACCATTGTACTATCATTCCAGCCTCTACTAATTTATTTCTAGCTTAAACTTCTGTGCAAAATAGCAACCACTAGTCCACCAAATTTTGAAAGGTTTCAAAGAAATGGTACAATAAGGTTTGGGAATGTGGCTTAGTGGTAGAACATTGTCTTACGTCTGTGAAACCCTGGGTATAATCTCCCAAAACAAAGAAAAAAGAAAAACAAAGAAAATTAATCTTCCTAAAGAATAAGTCCCTCACAATTGTCTTCATCAAACACCTACTATCAGGACTCTTTATTTTGTGTCAATAAATGTTTTTTTTATATAAATTATGCTCCTGAATCTTCAAATATTGCCTATTGCTTATACTTGTTCTTCTTATTCTTATGTGTGAAGCAAGATAGTTTTCATTGACATTTACTTAGAAAAATGTGAGGAGATAAAACTAGAAGTGCATGTTGAAGAGAGAACACAACCTTTTCTAGAGTGGGAGACACAAAGAGACATAGGGACAATCAAGTGAGATGCTTGTGGAAGTGAAGACACGGCCTTGAAGAGTAAGCTATATTTGCGTATTCATTATAGAGGTAGACTGGCAGAGGGAAGGTATTTGGAGACATTGGTGTTGGGATGGGTGCGTTGGTGGAGTGATGAGTGCTGGAACACTGTGTGACTGAGACCCAATCATGAGCAGCTTTGTAACTGTAGGTCTGATGGTGATAGAATAAAATCTTAACAAATTGAATCCAAAACTATGGCACATCTACATAATGGAACACTATGCAGCAGTTAGGAAAAATGAAGTTGTAAAATTTGCCTATAAATTGATGGACATGGAGTGGATCATGCAGAGTGAAATGAGTCAGAAGAAGATTTGATATAGAATGGCTGCATTCATTTGTGGGATATTAAAAGAGTATGAGACTAATATCGAAGGTCAGGTAAAACAGGGGCCAGGAGGACTTGTCAATGGTTGGAATCTACCATAAGTGTGTGGGGGGCAGAGGGTAGGTAAGATAGAGAAGGGATCAGTTTGACAATAAAAGTTGGAAATGGTAACAATAGACTAGAACTGAGTAATGAAAGTAGGTAAAGGGATAAACATGATAACCCTTCAGTGTCTGTATGGCAAACCACAATGCAGAGAAAGAGAGGGGAGGGAGGGAGGAAAGGAGGGAGGGAGGGAGAGAGGAAGAGAGAGAAAGTGCTTGCCATAGAGGCAGGCTGAGGGGTGGGGGCAGGGAAACTGGGAACACTGGTGTTGGGAAGTGTGCACTGGTGGAGGGATGGGTGGAACACTGCATGATTGAAGCGCAATCATGAATAGCTTCATAATGGTCTATCTCATGGTGATTCACTTAAAAAAAATTAAAAACAAAACTTCTGAAAAATTGTCTATAGTAACCGCAGTGTTTAAGAAGGCATATTATGGTTTTTAAATATTCAGTTGGTTTTACTTTTTCTTTGTTCATTTTTTGCTTGTTTTACACTGTGATTTACAAAGTCACCCATAGTTGGGTTTAGACCTACAGTATTCCAGCATCATTTCCAACACCGGTGTCAATTGCCTCTACTGTTGTTCGCAGGTTCCCTCCACCCCCCAGCTTGTCTCCTGGACAGGCACAGAGTTTTTAAAAAATTTTTAAAAATTAATTTTAATATAACACTGTGAGATGTACAATTACAAAGATGTTCATGTTTGGGTTTCAATCATACAGTGTTCCAGCATCCATCCCTCCACCAGTGCACATTTCCCACCACCAATGTTCCCAGATTCTCTCCTCCCTCCCCAGCCTGCCTCTATAGCAGGCACTATTCCTCTCTTCTCTCTTCTCTTCTCTCTCTCTCTCTCTCTCTCTCTCTCTCTCTCTCTCTCTCTCACACACATTGTGGGTTGCCCTACAGACATTTAGGGATTATCATGTAAATCCCTTTGTGTATATTCAATGCTTAGGTCTAGTGTGGCATTAGTTTAACATTTCCCACAATTAGTAGAGCACTGGTATATATTTATATACCACTAATGAATGCAGTCATTCTATATTTGTCCTTTACCCTCTGACTAATTTCACTCAGCATGATAATCCCCATGTCCATTCACTTGCATGTGTATTTTGTGACTTTGTATTTTCTGAAAGCTGCATAGTATTCCATTGTGTAGATATAACATAGTTTCTTTTTTTGGGGGTCACACCGGCGATGCTCAGGGTTTCTCCTAGCTCTACACTCAGAAATTACTCCTGGCGGTGCTCAGGGGACCATATGGGATTCTGGGAATTGAACCCGGGCTGGCATGGGCCAGCCATGTGCAAGGCAAACACCCTACTAATTGGACTATCGCTCCGGCCCCCACCACAGTTTCTTTAGCCAGTCTTCTGTTCTTGGGCATCCAGGTTGTTTCCAGATTCTGGCTATTGTGAGTAGTGCAATGAATATAGAAGTGCAGATAGTGTTTCTTCTGTGTATTTTTGGGTCTCCAGGGTATATTCCCAGGAGTGGTATTGCTGGGTCAAATGGCTGCTCAATATCTAGTTTTTGGAAGAATGTCCATTTTGTGTTCCAAAAGGGCTCAACCAGTCGGCACTCCCACCAACAGTGGATGAGAGTTCCTTTCTCCCCACATCTACGCCAGCACTGGTTGTTCTTGCTCATTTGGATGTATGCCAGTCTCTGTGGCTGAGATGATACCTCATTGTTCTTTTGATTTGCATCTCCCTGATGATTAGTGAAGAGCACCTTTTCATATTCCTTTGGCTATTTGAATTTCTCCTTTTTTGGAAGTTTCTGTACATTTCTTCTTCCCATTTTTGATGGTGTTGGCTGTTTTCTTCTTGTAAAGTTCTACCAAAGTGGACAGGCATAGTTTTAAGTTTGTCTGCTGTGGCTTAGATCTCTCTGACTTTCAGTGTTGCTGATTTTGCGGTTCGGATATGCAGCTATACCACTCCTTTTGTTTTCTCTTTCTTCTTTTATTTGCTTTAGCAGAAAGGTGATGTTTTGCGAATATAAATGAATGTATTCCCTCCATCCCTTCGTGTCTCTGTGCATGTCTGATGCATTGTGAAATTTCTCTTCATACACTGGAGATGGGTTAACATGAGGCTAACTGTGGGTCAAAGAAGAGACAGGTTTTATTTTCTTTTTTGGGCAACACCTGGTATTGCTCAGCAGCTACTTCAGGAGGCCCTTGGGATTGCTCCTAGGGATGCACGGGGACCATGGCATGAGGGGATCTAACCCAGGTCTCCCACAGCAAAGCATGAACCGCTATCTCTGGACCCACAACTTTTTGTATTTTGTTCGTTTTGGAGACAGATGTGGTGTTACTCGTGGCTTACTCCTGGCTCTGTGCGCAGAGATCACTCTGGGGAGGCAGCAGGGCTCAGGGAACCATATGGAGTGCCAGGGTCGAATCTTGGTCAGCCTCATGCAAGGCAAGCTCCATCACTCCAGTTCCACAACTTTTGTGCTTTTGAAGTCAACATTTGGTAAGGATACTAGTTTGGAAAACTCCACATGAAGTTAGAGCTGTTTCATGCTGCAGAAAGACAGGGTCATATCAGCAAGACTTATGGGGCAGAAGCCGAATCAGATGGAAAGGAAGAAGGCAGTGCTAACCCGGCTTAGTTCTCTAATTTAGATGGCGTAGAATAACAGAAACCTTTGATAATTTGAGACTTTTAGAGCGGGAAGGAAATTTATAGAGCTGCTAAAACAGAGCAGGATAAGAGACATACCTAATTGTAAGACTGGCTCTGATCCTGATTTAGTGCCCATCAAAGCTGAATGATTATTGAGGGCCAGAAAAGAGAGAAGGCGAGGGAGAAGAGCTCTACCCAGACTCATATTGTAATCCAGAGATTTCTGCCTCAGCAATAAATTAGTGAGGCTCTAGGTCAAAAGAATGATTTTATTATGGCAAGTGCACAGAATGCTGTCTTGAAACAGCAATAATGACAGCATTATAATGCAGAGATAACATTCCTGGAATTTACCTGCTATTCACAATGTTTATAGTTGTTCTCAAGTCACTTTAAAAAATAAGCAACAGTAACAGTTTTGAAAGCAGAGATTCACAGGTGTTTGCTTCTATTAAAACCTAATCTGAACACAATATACCAATCTACTTGCACATGAGGTTGAAATGTGACTTCATTTCTAACCTGCCAAATGGCCTAATTTAAAAAATAGCATTGTGCAAATAAAGTATCTCTTTATGCCTTCTGGGAATGAAGTGTGTCTTACTATTTACATCTATTAAAAATTGTATCTCCAGGGTTAAAAAATTGTGACTACACTCTGACTTATTTGTCCTGTTGCTTTGCTTCTGTTTCTCTGATTTTTTTCCCCTCTTGATTCAGCTATTTCTACCCTGGCTGCTACCTGACCTCTCCACCGGAGTTCCTTTGTACTAATTTCAAGTATCACAAGGTCCCTCATCGCCTGGAGACCAACCCCAGACACAGAACCCCTCTCTAGATCGAAAACTCTGACACTGGTACATACCACTGGTGACTCACACTTTATTTATTTATTTATTTTTTTTTTTGAAAAAAAATAAATTTTATTTATTATTTATTTATTTATTTATTTATTTATTTATTTATTTATTTTGCTCCTTTTCCCCTTCTTTTTGGGTAGGACTCCTCTCGGCTGAGATCCTTTCTCTTTGGTGGGAGACATGGGCTCTCTTGTATGGTCCAAGTTCTCACCAGAGCGAGGGTTCTTTCATTATATTGGATTACGGTGGTAAACTCGCAGACATGGGGCAGAGCTGCTACTGGCTCTCCCTGTGAACAGCCGCTCATGGGCGCCCGGGAGGATGGTGGGTTCTAGCCCTGGTCCACCATCCCAGCAGAGCCTCGCAACAAGCCAGAAGACCCCCCTCCATGAGGGCCTCCATTTTCCACATCCGGACTTCTCTCTCATCAGACCTCCACCCAGCAGACCAGCCTATCAGCGCCCGGCTCATCGAGTTCCACCCCTGCAGCAGTCTTTCTTAAATCCGGCTCAGGTATGCCGGTCCAGAGACTTTGCAGACATGGGGAAGAGCTGCTACTGGCTCTCCCTGTGACCAGCCGCTCATGAGGCGCCGGGAGGGATGGTGGGTTCCTAGCCCTGGCCCACTATCCCAGCAGAGCCTCGCAACAAGCCAGAAGACCCCCCCACTCCCATGGGGCCTCCATTTTCCACATCCGGACTTCTCTCTCATCAGACCTCCACCCAGCAGACCAGCCTATCAGCGCCCGGCTCATCGAGTTCCACCCTGCAGCAGTCTTTCTTAAATCCGGCTCAGGTATGCCGGTCCAGAGACTTGCAGACATGGGGCAGAGCTGCTACTGGCTCTCCCTGTGACCAGCCCCTCATGAGGCGCCCGGGAGGGATGGTGGGTTCTAGCCCTGGCCCACCATCCCAGCAGAGCCTCACAACAAGCCAGAAGACCCCCCACTCCACGAGGGCCTCCATTTTCCACATCCGGACTCTCTCTCGTCAGACCTCCACCCAGCAGACCAGCCTATCAGCGCCCGGCTCACGCAGCCGCTTGCGGCCGCTGCGGTTCATCAATAAATGCTGGACTTAGAGGTGCCTACAAGAGTATGCTACCTGCGGCAGAGCCTGGCAAGCTACCGTGTTGTATTTGATATATGCCAAATACCAGTAACAATTATAGACCTCATTCCGGAATGGATTGGGGCTCTTTATGTTCCTGGAGCAAGCAGATGCCCTTGGGCTCTACTAGCATGAGACAGGACATATGGGAGATGTTACTGGGGCCCGCTCGAGCAAATCGATGATGAACGGGAAGACAGTGATACAGTGATTTTTTTTTTTTTACTTTTTGGTTCACACCCTGCTACGCTCAGGGGGTTACTCCTGGCTCTGTACTCAGGAATCATTCCTGGCAGTGACAGTGGACCATATGGGATGCCACGGATTGAACCCGGGAGGCTGTATGCAAGGCAAACGCCTCCCCTCTGTAATATCACTCTGGCCCCGTGACTCACGCTTTAGTATGGTTCAACAGTAGCTCAGGCCTCAGTATGTTCCTCAAATGCTGGACTTAGAGATGACTATAAGAGTATGCTACCCACACGGCAGAGCCTGGCAAGCTACCTGTGTTGTATTTGATATGCCAAATACCAGTAACAATTATAGACCTCATTCCCATGACCTGATGGAATGGTTTGAGGCTTTTATGATCCTGGAGCAAGCAGGTGCCCTTGGGCTCTACTAGCATGAGACAGGACATATAGAGATGTTACTGGGGGCCGCTCTAGCCAATCTATGATGAACAGGAATATAGAACTTAATGTTCATTGAGAGTTGCGCTATTGTTCCTGTTCTCCTGAATCTCTCTCCTCTTTGTTCTGTATTTGTTTAGCCTTCACGCCCCTTTTAAATTCTACTTATTCCTTTCGCCATGACTTAAGCATTGGCAATTTTGTAATTTTATTTCAGGTTTTTTACTCCACCTACTCTTCCTGAGAAATCTAATTATTCCATGACTTTAATTATCACCTACAAACTAATTAATCCTCAGTCTATATCCCTGGAATAGTTCCCCCTCCCCAGCTCCAGCCTTATAAACAAAGTCCTTCTGCTTGCCCACTGAGGATCTTCCGTCTCTGATTGGCTGTTCAGAAATTAACTCACTTCCGTCCAGAGGGAAGCTGTTTCTCAATTCGATTAATTTCCCTCCCAGAATCTCCATCTATATGGGTGCCTCAACAAAATACAAAGAAAATGACATAGTCTGAGTGCCTCAAACAAAGAAATCATCTCACATTTCTCAATGCAGGAAACTTGAATAATCTGGTGTTAGACCAGGACCTTCTCTTCCTGACACATTTGAATCAAATTACTAACAGGTTCCTTCTCCAAATAAAACCGCGCTGGGGATAGGGTTTCAGTACACACATATTTCATTTGTTTTGTTTTTTTAAACATTGAAAGTCTGTGATTATTGTTATGCGCTTTAAAAATAGTAGTTCAGGCAACATGGTTACAATAGTGTTAGCTTTCATAGCTTTAATGAACAAAGTTACTGTATTTCCTCCACCACAAATTGTCCCAGACCGTCTGATGCTGTCCTGGTTCACTTGTCCTCTTCCTCCTCTTCCTTCTTTCCCTCTCCCACACTTATTTCATAATATTATACCTTCCAGTTGCATTCAAGTTGCAGAAATCTGCATGATTGCTTCTTTCTTCTGATTCACGGAGTATTACAATGTGCAGTGGAATATATGCCATATGTGCATGCTACAAGGGGCTCTAAGTGGGAGGTTTGTCTCTCTGGCTGGTGCTTTATTGGTCTTTGTACTCGCAACTGAACCCAGCCTCCTGCAGTACTGAGCCCATTGAGCTGTATCTCCAGCCCAACAATTGTACTTTTTAGAAATGAATGAATAGGAGCGGAGTGAGAGCACAGCGGGTAAGGCGTTCTTGCACCACGACCACCGGGTTCGATCCCTGGCATCCATATTGTCCCCCCAAGCACCACCAGGAGTGATTCCTGAGTGCAGAGCCAGGAGTAACCCTGAGCATTACTGGGTGTGACCCAAAAAGCAAAAAAAAATGAAATAAAATAAAATGAATGAGTACATATTAACCAATTGGAATGCAATTTAACCAGTCAATAAAACTAATACTGGTCACATTCTCTCTCTTACCTATGCAGGAAACATCAAACTCCATTCATATTATATTATATCACTATGCAGCCTCCACCCCTGTTTACAAAATGTACTTTTTAATTGAGAGTTTAAAGGTTTAGCAATACTATTAATAATGATTTCTCAAGCACATAGTTCCAATACCGCACCCATGACCAGTGTAACCATCTCTCTTCACCAGGGACTCCAATGCCCTCCCTCTCAGCCCTCTCTCCTAACTCAATTGTGTGGGTCAGTTCTATTATGGTTGCCTTTGGCTCTTTGTTGCTATCTGGGTGTGTATCTTTAAATCCCCCATATGAGAGATATCATCCTGTTTTTGTCCCTTTTCTTCTTAATGACTTTACTCAGCATGATATCTCTAGCTCCATCCATGATACTGCATATTGCATGACTTTTCTTTCTTTGTCAGAGGTGTATAGTATTCCATTGCATATATACCACAGCTTCTTGATCCCATTCATCTGTGGTTGGGCGCTTGGATTGTTTTCCCATATATCGGCTATTGAACACCATCGCAAATTCCACCCACTCCTCCATTCCACGGTGCTCCGGCTCAGAAAGAGGTGTAGGTGTTCTGTGCTAGGCCAGACTGCAAAACTAAATGAGTGCATTTCAATATGCTGTCTTTCGGAATGAGCCAGTGTATTGTAGGATATAGCTTGGTGGGTGGGAGATACTGGGCATGGACTCTATGGGCTGTCTATTACAGTGGAAGAGAGCCATTTGCCTGGGCCCCCTCATTGCTGATCATGTCCTCTCTGACAACTTCCTGTCTCTGTGAATGTGAATCACTACAAATGGGTGAAATCGAAAGTATTCAACAATGGCTATGCTTATTTATGTCAATAGTTGAGTAACAAACAGAAATGTGTTTAAAAATTCTATTATGCTGCTGTAAGATATACAATTACAAAGCTATTAATGATTAGATTTCCAGTCATACAGTGTTCTAGCACCTGTCCCACCAATAGTGCCCATTTCCCAGCACCATTGGCCCCAAATTCC